>OOFC01016170.1:0-19797 GCA_900323345.1 Pseudochromis fuscus | reverse complement strand
GTATGAGCAGGTCTGCAAACAGGAGGATGAGTCCCTGTTTACTTTAGAGACACAAGAACCTATTGGTGATTGGTACAGTGAGGTCTGCTCACAGGACAATGAGCTCCTGTTTACTTTAGAGACACAAGAACCTCTCTACGGTTAGCAAATTCTATACAATGAGTAAACTGAGTTGGATCATTTTGAACCTTGCTATAGTGATTCAAGATGACTGTGAGTTTGATTCAGTCAGCCCTGGACACCTACCACTGGACCCAAGACCTGGTGGTTACGGTTTTCTGCTGGACTGGGAAGGATCAACTACACCGACTATTTGAAGAGTTAAAGGCTTAGATCCAGAGGAGCAGAGTTCAGGATCAAAACAACATCAAAACTTGCAGGCAGAAGAAGAGGAAAAAAGTGTCTCTGGGACCAGGAGGAGTACTTGACCAATGAACTCCACAGAGCAAAGAGAGAACCAGGTGTTTGGAAGGGCACAGACAACAGATGACAATTAGCAAACAACTGGAAGATACAGATGAGGAGTTGCTAAATGCAATGAAACAAATACAACTGTTTCAGGGCTAAGGAAAAAAAAGAGGTATGAACTTGAGCAATTAAAAGTTTCATACAAGGATGTTCAGCAGCAGTGGGAAACAGATGAGGTCAGAAAAGCAAAAAAGCAACATCCTCTAGCAGAAACTTGAGACAACAGTGAGGTATTATTCTGAACATACCTCAGAATATCACGAACAGATCAGGATGCTGAAGGCTGAAAATAACACCCTCCAGCAAATATTGGAGCAGCAGATTGAATGTGAAGATAAGACCTCAACAAATTCTCAGGTTAGTCAAGATATCTACTCAGAAAATTAACTTATGGATGAGTCGACAAACAATATCTGCTGACAGGAGGATGGGTCTAATTATATATTTCAGACACCACAACCACTTGGTGATTGGTACAATGAGGTCAGCAAACAGGAGGGTGAGTTCCTGTCTCCATTACAGACACCAGAACCAAGTGGTGATTGGTACAGAGTCTGCTCACACTAGGATGAGCCTGTATCTGCTTTACAGACACCACAGCCAATTGATGAGCAGAATGACCAGGTCTGCAAACAATAGATTAAATAAAATAAAAATAAATAGATATAATATATGAGGAATGCAAAGTAGAGAAACCCATTACCACTGCACCACTGCGTGTCCCAGTGGTGCAGTGTTGATGGGATTTCTCCAGGTTGTCTGATTCCCCTGTTCACAAATAAAACTGAAATAAAAAAAATATTAAGTTCTACCTGCATAGTTTGTTGATTATTATAAGTTTTCCGATTATAATAGACTGTATGATTGTTAATAAAAACAACTTCCAGAAAAAAAGTTACTTGAGAGTGGCTCCTTCTCAGAGTTGTTTCTTTTTTCTTTTTTTTTTTTTTAAGTATTTTTTTGGTTGGTTTTTTTTTCGGCTTTCAGCATTTTCAACAAGAAACATTTTATAGTTTCATTTGTGTGCTTTTTTAGAAAGTTTGTAAGTATTTACAGGATAAGGAAGGACAAGATGAGACTCACATTTCTTGCCAGTATAGATGCTGCATGGTGGAATGAAACTGAAAGTGGCTGTAATTCAGCTGCTGCAGTGTGTATAGTGCAATCTTAACCTGGAGAATTAACATTTGTTTATCTGCTTTTTTCCCCCTTTCCAAACAATGTGTGATTTGTCTCTCTTCAAAAAATCTTATTTTACAACCCAGATATCTCATTGTAGAGTTGATTTACATCCATCTTTGTGTCTCATTTAGAAAGCAGTGCTAAATTGCTCGTGTAAACCTTCAGCAATCAATGAAATAGCATAGAATCTGCATTAAAAGTGACTTGTTGCAAACCCTTAATGACTTATGGATTTAACTGGTTAGAGTAAAAAACTGAAGCCCTTTTTCCTTAAGGGTACATATCCATTTAACCCAACACAAGCTGTCAAGACCGTGTACAAGATTTACCCTGTTTGAGTCAATACATGAAGAGTCAATTCAGTACATAAACAACATTTAAATTATAGTCTCTGTCCCAAGAGAGGTAATCAGTTTTTATATTTAAACAACAGATTAAAGGTCACTGAGGCTGACACGTTTTTTTTTTTTGTTTTTTTTTTAACTACTTGTTCCTGAAAATACAAAGCAAGCAAGTGGATATGAGTGCAATACACACTGGAAGCGCGTAAGTGAGTTTGTATACTTTGTACATTGTACATACCAGAAATGTACAGCATCTCTACGAACACCCCTCAGTCTAAAGTCACAACCTGCAACAACAGGTAGAGCTGGACTCGTATATAGTTACTGTAAATGCAGTTCTTCATTGGGTGTGTGCATTAATTAGTATCTAAATAATGAATGGTACAATACACATCCACATTATAAAAGCATGAGACTTTCCACTTTGGATGACCTGAGATGTTTTGGAGAGAACAGGTTATGTAAGAGCCAACGTGATGACTAGGTGTCTTGCCGAGGGGACACAGTGCAGCCTTAGACAGAGAACTGATGCTGATTGCCATAGATTCACTAGAAAATCCCATCAACAATTTCCAATCTGCCAGAGTTGGATTTTATCAGGGCAGGAAACAGATAACTGTGAGAGAGGATTGATTCTTCTGTTACAGTATAACTGCCAAACACACGGCACAGAGCTTCTGTTTACATTAGGCATATTTGAAGCCGTGTCTGTGGAAAGTGGAGCGTGAGAAGTGTGGATTTTGATTCCATTTCCACTCGGCCAAAGTAGAAAAAATGGCAGCGGCTCTCATAAATTATTCCATCTGCTGTAGTTAGATCTTAATTTCTTTGCTATTTTCATCCCACTGCCATCTGACAAGATATTTTCTCATATCCGTTTCAGTACTGTGAAAACTGAAAGAGGGTTATGATTGAAGCCTATGGCTGCTGCACATTGGTAATTTTCTAACCAGTAAAAAAAGAAAAAAAATACAAATAAATAACAGTGTTTTTAAGCAAGCAAACAGATTGAAACATTTTGGGAAGTGTATTCTTATTTGCAGAATTAACAAGAAAACCCACTGACAGGGGTCTGAGGAAGGGCAAACCTGTGAGTCCTGGAACAAATGGGATCAAATGCACTTTCAAACTTACAAGTCACAGAACTTAAATGAGCTGTTGCTAACATCTCGGTGCCAGCTACCACACAGCTCGGGTGGAAGTATTTTGGCAGCACCAGCAGCACAGTAGGGATGGGCTGTCATAATATTTTGGTCTCTCAGTGTGTAGATTTGGTAGCTGTTACAGGTGAATACGTAACACTTCAATCACCGGTCGAGGCAGATGGCTGCCCACCCAGAGTCTGAGTCTTTCTGAGGTTTCTTTTAATTTCTTTGCCAAATGCTCCTCCAGGGGGAAGTGTTGGATTTCTCTCTGTAACATTGTAAGGTCTTTTCCTGAGTATGTTAATTGCACAAATGTCACGTATGTTATGACTTCTATACCTGCTTTATCCTGTCTTTGGCTTGCTGGGTGCTGGCCGCCCAAAGACAGAGTACTATTTAGATAAAATGGAATATAATTGAAATTGTATTTGGCAAACAGCTGTATGCAGACATTCATCCTGATGGTAAGTAGTGCGACGATTTATAATTATTAACCCTTATCAAACAGTATATCATTCCTTTTTGACTTTAAGTTCTTGTTAAATTTCCTGTGGGAAGTATTTGGTTGTCTGGTCTAGACTTTGATCAATAACACTTCCTGGAGGTCTTTTGGGAAGAGACCAAAACAGTAGAGGCAGTTCCAGATGGCTACGGCAGGGGGTGGAGGTTTGACTTGCTGAGTTTGTGTCTTTTAATAATAATATTTGTGTTATAATCACTCAAGCTGGGCAATTGTTTTACTTGAAGTGAAAGCAAAAATGAGTTTTTCCCAGTTTTTGAGAAATCTTGACACTGCTACAAAAATACAACAAATGGGAAACGCTGAAACAGTTTGATGATTTTTTTTTCTGTTCATTTTTCTGCACAGACCTTGCAAACAACAATTCATATACCTTCTCTGCTTTCTCTGAGGGCCTCTATTCCAAAATCAATATGCTCTCCTCAGATGTCTATTCATCATACTGATTGTAATCACTTACCTTCAGTGATTTATGATGCTGTCAGGCCATACGCAGCTCTGAATGTGAGAAATCAGAAAAATTATCATGTGCTTTATTTGTCACATTTTTATCGAACAATCAATCATGCAATGCAAGGAAAACAAGAGCATTAACCATTACCGTGTTGTGTTGTTTCTGAAAAGACAACCAAACAGGTTTTCACACTGAACACACACTCAATAATAAACTGCCAAGCTTAGCAGTACTTACAAATGAATATTAATATATATGTCAGACTTTTTCAGATTTCTGATTTTTCTGTTATAAATCTGACGACAGATTTAACAATGACACCACAGGAAACTGTTCATAATCTATCAAACAAATGAGAGCAAAAGACAGATGAAGATACTTTTCAAATGTTCTTAAAAGGAGAGAAATAATAAAGATTTATTGCTGAAATCCAGTTGCAGCTTCAAAAGCTGTGGATGGATTACAATAATAAAATCTATGGCCTCTGAGTGTATTGCAGCCTCTTTTACATGGATGGTACTTTCTCACCAGTGTGCCTTGTGTTTCACTCTATCTTTACATTTCAATCAATATCACAGAAGCCAATGCAATCGTTAAATATTTCAGTTTTTTTCATTTTCCTCAACTCCTTGATCCATGTGGATCAGAGGAGGACCAAATGTTGGACAGCGGAGATTACATTTAATCCCACATTTAAGGCCCTATTACTAAATGGTGTATCAATGCTTTTCCTGCAATTCTTTATGAAACGAGCAGTTTTTCATGTTCAGTGTAAATTGTCACAGAGTCGTTTAGAGAAGACGATGGCTGCATCTCAGCTTTCAAAAAGAAGTATAGAAAAATATGTTGACATAAAAATAGCACAAAGACTTTTGCCATACATAAACTATAAGGTGTCTAGTTTTGATATATGCATTTGCATTTACTCAACCTTGTTCAGTGTGTGGTCACAGAAGGAGGGAACATGTTGATGGCAACAATAGTGACCAAATACACCAGAATATGTAAGGCCCAAGGGATGTTTTATTACTAATACATTCGCTCACTCTATAGACAAGTCACCACTGAAATGCCCAAACCTTATATTACATGTGGATGAGCTCCTTGCATGTGAGTTCATCTGTGTCCAAGAAGACACCATACTCTTCACGTTGACAGTGAGTACACAGTTACAGCATTTCAGATGTAACACAATGAAATTGATTTATGGCCTAATGCTCATGCAGTCATACAAAGTCATGTTGTTTCAGGACCAGTGGTCAGTGGGTCATAGAGGGGGATCCACTATGGCTAAAATACAATGGTTTGATGTCTAATTAAAACCACCAGCTGACTGCATGAGCTACCATGTCTTCTAACAATCTGACCCAATGAGACAATTTGCTGGTTCATTGTAAAGCCTGTAGAAATACACTGAGACATTTTTCAAGACATGGGACCAATGAGCACATACTGTGTGCGGTGTTGTGCTATTATGACCTTTTTAATCTTTTTTAGAGGAAACTTTATCTCAGCCAGGTCTACCTAAAGGAAGTAAGAGTGAATTAAAAAGGAATAAATAGACAATAAAAGAAAAATAGACACACGACAGTGTCACAATTCTAGTTTCAGTGCTGGGGACTGAGATTTAACTTTAGCTGAGCAGGTATAAAAAATGTATGGCTCGTATAATGACTGCATAAGAAAAAAGGTGTTAATTCCGTCGACATATTATCTCACCCATCACGACTGAGAGCGACCATAAAACACACTTTTTCAGCCACTTTTTCCTAAAAGTTTTAAAAAACAAGGACTATGCTACTAATGAAACAAGATGTGGATATTTTTGTCTTGGATTTAAGATGCTAAGGTATTCCTGGGTATGGCAAAAAGTTTATAATAGGGCATGAATACACTCTGGTGCATTGGTGGTGGTGTATATAAAGAAAACAACTTGGCAGACTTAAGGAGGCCGTGCTTAAAAACTGTGCACATTCCCTCTGTCTCAGTCAGCCTCCTCTCTGTTAAGGCGTGAGCAGTGTGCTTATATTGTTTGTCTATAAAGTTTTCTCAGGTGGAGAGTGAACTGAGAGTTTAAAGAGAATGAAAAGAACATTAATGCAGTTTGGCCACCTTGAACATTCACAAGAAAAGCAAAGAATATATCCTACATCCTAAAAGTGACACAGTATGAAGCAAGCAAGTCTCAGGCAGTAGGAAAACTGTAAAAACAAATACATAATGGGTCTTTCTCTGACAATACAGATGTGAATATCAGTGTTGTGATGGTTTTTGATTGGTTTGATTAAAACAATTCACTTATTCATTATTTAAAACATCATTTCCTCCCCTTTGGACAGACATTATGCATGTTCCTCAAGTTTCAAAGATCCTCTGAACCCAATTTGCATGTTTCCATATTCAAAACAGCATATGTCGTGATGTCACGGGGTCAGTTCCATGGCATATTGAGGATCTCGTTGAGAAACAGAATTTTATATAATGCTGTTATTGCCACTGAACTGACTGGCCTTGATATCTCTTTTCTTTCAAGCTGGGGGACAAATCGCTGACAGGATGAAAACCGAAGGACTCGTTTGATCCTTCTGTGGACAGACAAAGCCTGATGGAGGATGACGGGCTGTCTAATGTCCCAAACATTCACAGTGAGGGAATATTATTATAAAAATTGACCCAAGGTTGATACTTCTACAGTTTGAGGGAACTTTATTTAAAATCAGATAAGTATGTAAAGCTGAGCTGATGTATGGTGCAGGTGGCACCTATAACAACAATACGGTTTATCTTCCTGTCAGTGAGGCTTCAGCTCTGTGACGAGTGTACAGAGATGGTATCAAATCCTGAGCCGCTATCTCATGTGCAGATAATAATCCTGAATTTGTGACTGATTTTCAGGCTGAAGAAGTAAACACTTGTTTGAGGTGTAAAGAGCAGGTAAATTAGTTCTCCCTGGTATTTTTGTTTTTTAATGCAACATGATTCAAGTTGCAAACAGAGAAACTATTCAACTTAATATGCACCAAAGTATTAATATTTAATTCTAACACTGATGCAGGATGAATGCATGCTACAAAGAGTCACCATCACGATGGAGTGTAAACCAAAGGAATATGTTCAATAGCTGTGTGTACTGTTGGAGGATAAGAGGAAGAAGCTGTAGTGATAACATGTCCACAAAACCAGTAGATACAAACCATTTGGTTTTCACTAGAGGGGGGCTTTCTCTTTGTCTTTTTTGTTCAACAGCAGAAATATCACTTATTTCACAATCCAGTTCCACAAATTCCAATTATAAAACCACATTCTGCAATAAAAGACATTATTCACAAATCCCATTTACCACCAAGCCTCTGTGTTGAGTCTTTTTCTATGAAATGTGCACTCTTTGTAGACCTGCTGTTTGATGTTATAAAATAATTGAATTCTCTTTACTAAATATTTCTGTCACTGCTGACAGATGTTCTTCTTCCTCAGTGGAACTAAACTCTTCTCTCCATGTACTATCAACACGTGTATGACTATAGGCAAGTCTGCATTATTTCAAGTATAAAAAGCTAAGGAGGAAACTTGACAGTCAAACTTTTAAAGCAGCACCTGGGGAGAGACACCAGTCCATATCTGGAAACCTTCCTGCACAGTGATGGAGAGCCGACAGTCTGCCCAGTCCCCTCTCTGAAAGACCTGAGACAGAACAGCATGCCAGAGAGGTGACACATCTCTCAGCTCACTGCAAGGCCATCAACACAAGGAGCTTCATGAAAAATACATTTCTCTCTAGCTGCTCAGGAGGATAGTTTCAAGTGTTGACAGTGTTATAAATAGTTGAACGGGTACAGAGGCTTTTTTCAAAAGGGTTATCTATAGCTAATTATCATGAATTATCAGGCAGTGAGTCAATCTGTAAAATACAGTATATTGATTTCTTACCTCTCATTGTTAACAGGGCTGGTTTCAGAAAGGCTTCACAGCCATCTCAAGTCATCCACCATTAAACCTTTCAGGAAACAGGCTGGTTATTCTATCTGGAATCATCTTCATTTGTCATCCAGGCCTAAATTTCCCAGGAAAACCTCAAGTATCACAGTAGATAATTAGAGGGATATTAAAATTAAATATTTTCTGAATGATTTTTGTCCTCCATAGAGTATTGACTTATTGTAAAGCTGCATAATTGACCACAAGAAGGAAGAATAGGTTCAGAAAAAAACACCCACATTCACAGCCCTCAGCTTATTATGTGTGACAGGTGAGCAAACTCTTCAGTTTCCTTCAATAAATACATCAGACCACCAACTGACAAATATAAGTCCAACATTCGCTCTTTCTTCAGTGCTGATTCATTTTCACCAACTCTTGGGAAAAATATTTATCTTAAGTTTGCTCTGTAAATGTAAGGCTGGCTCTGTACGTTCCCTCTCCTCACACATTGATCTGGGAGTGCAAGATTGACTTGATGCTGTTGCCTGAGTCTACTCAGGCTTAATACTTCAGTCTTTAATTAATAATAAGTATTCAGGTGGAATGTTCAATCTAGATATATTGTCTTAACAAGACAAAAAAGGGAGAAGAAATGCAGTGGACTGATATGGAAGTGTCACACTGTGAACATGTGCGTCAAAAGGACTCTTTATTAATTGCTTCTATGAATTTAAAACAGGAAGAAAATGGCCCAATATGGCCAGACAGTTACAAGTTACAACACAGAACTAGACTGCTTGCAGCAATAAATCATCCAACTCAGTGTACTGTCAACAGTAGACATGGTGTCTATTTCAGAAAAATCCCTGAACTCCAACTGTGAGCACAGGGATGGCACTTCAAACAAGCAATGCCAGCAAGATCTTAGCAACCTCTGAATTATGTCAAACGTCCCTCACCACTTATCACACTACATCACGTCCTACAGTATGGCTTTGTTCTTGAGGACCAGCTTAGTGATTGCTTTGAAACCACATGCCAGCTGGTTAGTCTGTCATCTGAGTGTTCAAATGGAGGAATGAAGAAGCGCTGGAGCTTGAAAGAAATACTGGCGGTCAGACTTGCTGTAGAAATGACTACTTGGGTCAAGTGATTAATATAGGTATTGGAAAGCAGAGAGTGGACATCATTTCTGCCTGGGGCCCATTTTTGAATGGTGTGCTGAGGAATATCTATGGGCACACAGTTTTCTGTTTCATCCCTGTCAAGGAGAAAAATACTTATCGCAGTAATCTTTACAACAAGCATCATAGAAGTTTGCAACAGAGTCTAAGCTTTAAGGTACTTGGTCAACATGTCACTCAAAATGTTTTTTACCCGAACCTTAAAAACATCTGCATTTTCAATTATACCAAGAGCATGCAAAAGTTTCTGAAGAGCCTCAACAAATTATTTCGCTGAACTCATTGCTGATGCTTATCATTTATAATTAACTTGGTCTTGGGGAAAGACGATGTCTGTTACAACCATTTCCTCTGCAGTTAAAGAAGTGTAATTGATTTGTAAAGAAGCTACACTGTGTATAATTGTGGTAAGATGCCAGTTAGTCCTCCTGTCTCTACAATGACAGCAAATCTTCATTGAAAAATAAGAAAGTGTTTGTGCCAGAGGCTCAAGAGACAGAATATTCCTGCATTCAGATAATGTAGAAGAAGGATGATACAGCTGAGGTTTACATAGAAAGATACGCACTCAGTGACATTTTTTCCCCCCATTTCAGTTAAGTACAAAGCAAATGTTACCTACAAACAATGCAACTACTTCCTCAGAGCATCATATCAATGCTGACTTGTCAGAAATATTCTAAAATATTATTATCCCAGACTTGTTTACTGAAGAAAAATTAAATTCACATATTTTTCATTCATTCCTTCATCTCAGTCATTTGGCTGTTTTGCAGAGATATTTGTTTCATACCCCAGAGGTACAACTTTTTCTACCTTTTGTTGTCCTGACACAAACACAGTGTTTTTGTTTGTAACAGATTGTGTAAAGTGGTTTCTCATTTCACTTCAAAGCACGAGTCTTGGCAGCAGTAAAGCCTGGGAGCAAGATTTATTTTTCAAAGGTGATTTTTCAAGAGATGATGACTTTTTTCAATGTAATATCAGGGGACAATAGCAGCTGATAATATGGGGTACACCTTATCCCAGAAGCCTGTAATATACTTCGGGCACATATAGCAGTCTGTAGGAGAAGCAGTGACACAGCGGGAACATATTGTTAGGTTTATGGACTGAAATGCGTTACCGCTATTCTTGAAAGGCCTGAGGGGGATCTAGTTTTAATTAACATGACCTTTAGTAGTCCTAAATGATTTGTTATAGTAGGTGATAGGATCCCCGTCAGTCATAGCAAAGGACACACATGCAGCCAGCTTCTAAATGTGTTTTGATATTAGATAACAAAGAAATCAGGTTACAGTGAGTATTAGGGGACACAGGAAAACAAATAATCAAAGCTGATGATTCATCAGGAGGACACTTAAATCAACAGAGGAATCAACAGGCCTATTTTTAGGAATCAGTGCATGGCTCTGAACCCTCATAAATAAATTCATTTTTTTTAATGTGACAACTCGACGGGCTGATTAGTTGTGTCAAAAACAAACAACTCAGAAAACAAAAACAGATTAGTTTGGTTTTCCCAATACTACCTGAGCAATCTGAAAGATATTTCTTATGGTTTATCGTTACATTTTTTATACTTCCATGCATTCGTTTTACAGTTAATGAAGTGTCATTTCCACAGAGTGCTCTGGAAATAGCACAAATCTCCTATTACTTATATGTTGTGAACTTTTTAATGAGACTGGTCAGACTCCTGGTGTCAATGAGATCTTTTCAGTTTCACTTTTGAATCCATAATTAAACGTTGGTGATTTCCTCGGGACGAGCCTCCTTGAAAACTGTTCTTCATTCAGGACATTGTTGCTGTCAGTCATCCTGGTGCAGACAGTTTGTCCTTCCCCCTTTCTGCTCAGCTCCTTTGTGCTGCTGACAGACAGACAGCAGGATGTGAGGACGGAGACTACACACCCAAACTGAAGAGGATGAACTGAATACTTTAGCCTTGCTTACATGCTGCTCACATCTTGCTTTTAGTATGGATTCTCAACCTTCTCTCATTGATAACCACCTCGTGGATGTGATTTTTTACACTGCTTTTCCTCCTTCTTCAGCACTTTGTAAATTAAAAAAAAGTGTTAAATCAACCATGAGCCAAACTCTTCTTACAATCCATTTAGTCACCATTCAACACTTCATCCAGCAATTCACCACCCCCCTCCTCCCCTCAGCTCACCCCTGGGCCCTGCCACATTGAGTTCTTCCTGGCTGACCTTCACTGGCTGTGCCAAGCACAATCTGCACCACAAGCCCTGCTAATAATGAAGATGACAGAATGAGAGAATAGCTCCCTTTTGCCTGGGCAGGCGAGACTGATAAGGTTAACAAGGTCAAATGCCTCTGCCTGGAAACAATGCGGGCAGTGCAGATAAGTGCAGATAAACTTGCTTTCAGAATGAAATTTGGTTAGGGCAAAACATTAGGAAAGCAATTGACTCAGCACCTGAATTTTAAAGTCTAATCTCATTCATAAAACTGTAAAACCAGGAAAGGAAATAAGAAAAGTGGAGAAGAAGTCTCTGTTGATGTTTTATTTAAGTTCCACTCATCTAGCAACAGTCCAAGAGAGTATTGTGCTGACTCCTTCAGTGACACTGCAGAACCTCCATCCTTCATACGCTTTAATCTCATCATTTAATCACACTGAGGACACCAGTCAATATTTAATCAGGTTTTCTTCTACCTTGTACTTTGGCTTCAGTCAGTAACTGTGTGCATATTTCTTATCTCTGTACAACAAATACTGTTGCTTCCATTGCCTCAATTAATGTCCTCTTTGGAAAAATCCCCCCAAAAAAGCAAGCACAATTATTTAGGTTAATAAAATAATCATGTATTTATGAGTGCAAGAGATTAAAAAAGAGCTATCAGTGCCTATGTACCTGGAAAAAAAATTACACTGCTGTAACATAAACATAAAGCTAAGGCAACGTCTGCAACACCTTGATCCTATTAACTGTGAAGCCTTACATGTGAATCCTTTTCTGAAAGGCATCGCTCAGGCTGCACAGAGTAAATACGTCTCCGCTGCCAGATTGTTTCCAAGCGGTCTTGAAAACTGTTATTTTATTTTGTGTTTTTTTCTTTCTTTGAAGTGAAGTTTTGATACTTAATAATTAGCAATTACAGGCCCATGTCAAACCAACAACTCTTACTAAAATAGGTGAAAATTGTTGTTTTGCTCAACCGTCACTCGAAATCAAGGAACTATGTGTAGAGCAGCAAAAGAGACGATCTGATACCTCTGCCAAGGAGGTGATGGCTCTGCCTGCCTTTATTTGTGTTTTAGTAACATCACAGAAAAACTGAATAATTTTTAATCTTTTGTTAACCCAAGAAATGAACACATGTTGTGCAGTTATATTGTGTGACTGTTTTGACAAGATAGTGTTGCTATTTCACCACAAGAGGGAAACAGTGTTTAGTCCGTAGCATCAGTACAGCTGGATGATGTGTTGGTGGAGGTTTGTCAGTTACTTAGTTGTTGTTCAGATTTATTGTGAAGCTATTGCAGTTTTTTTTTGGCCATCTGTCTTGAACTGTACCTTTACCAGATAATAGCCAGGCTTGTGTGGGACTATTTTTTCTTCATGTTTTCTACAAAATAAAGTGAAATTCAATTCGGCCCACTGGTCATGTATTTGTAATTTGTCAGTGAAGTCAATACCATCCTCACATACAAGTTTTCAGGGACCATGGGTGTCCCTGAAGGAGATGTCTTCAGTTTCATTTTTGTTTTTATCACAGCAGTGTGTGCTCGTGCTACAGAACCAACCACCCACTTGGTTTTCTGCTGAATTTGCATCTCCTACAGAGAAGCTCTATAAACCAGCAGCCCTGATTTTTGAGGTAATAGATGGGACTGTATGTCACATAAAGGGTTTGGGTTTTAAATAATATAAAAGCCATGAGGTGTTGCTCCTGTTGCAATGGGAAAGAAAACCACACAGGGTCATGAATTACACCTGAAGTGAACTCCCACCACAGCTGCTGAATTCATTCAAAATCGACCTGGAGTCTAAAAGTACATACATTTAAGTTGCAGACTTTATTTGAAGTTCTTCAGAAAGGTGGTATTCAGCTTCATATCTCAACAACAAGTGTCGTAGATATTTTGGGCAGAACAAATGGATTTTCTTTAAAAAAACAAAACAGAAGGAAAGTGATTTATTTTTGGAATTAACAAATAAAACCTACAATCAACAGATCATGTCGTTGATCAAGTAGCTGTAGAAAAAAATGATATAGATGACCCTGCTGAGGATGATTAAGTTCACAACACAGAGAAGTAACTGTTGCTAGTGCAGTAACATTTACGGTTCAACTTCATTCAATTGCTTCATTAGTAAATGCCATGCTGCCATGGTGCTGCTCACATTTAATTAAACTTATTTTGAATTAATTCATTTGCACGAGAACAAGTTATTAAGGACATGCCTTTCTGAAATTACTGAAGATTTTACTGCTTTGTTTACATACTACCTGTTACATTAAGACAGTACACCTTCTCTCAAACATTGTGCTCATGTATTTTAATCATGCATCTGGTATAAAACTGGAGGAATTCTTGATGCAAATTCAAAATTCAAATTCAAAAGTGAAGCTCTAAGACGTGTAGGTGTGAATGTTGTTTATAAAAACCTGTGTCAGGGGAAAGATAATACATGCATTTGGATTGTTGTCTTCATGTGAAATGTGCGTAACCAGGTTTGGTTTTATTGGATACATCTGAGTTCTCTGTCGCAAAGTGTGTTTCATTTTTTATTGATTTTCCACCAGGAAAAGTCTTTGTTCTAACAGCATTTCTGAACTGTAACTGATTCCACTGATTTATTGCACAAGTGTTGGCATCTCCATTAACTTTTTTTTTTTTTTCTGGAATAAATATAGGTCTGGAGCAAAACTGCAAAGAAAGTGTTATTGTTTCATCTCACTTCACAAACTGTTGTATTCTTATTTTAAAGCACATCACCCATTCTCAGTGGCAGCCAAGCCTTTGTGGTAGTGTATTTATCTTGTTTATTATGTTCTTCACTTAATGGTATAAAACTTTCGGTCCAATTACATTAACAGCAACAAAAAAAGTTATTCTTACCTCTCTGTATTTGCAGGTTGTTTTATTTAAGCTGTGGTTTTAATATCTCTGTCAAATATCTGATGCCTCGTCAATAGAGTGGAATTTAGCGCAGTGTTTATGGTATTGATTATTTTATTGCTGTGATGTTTGGGTGAAGAAACCCTTCAATAGACTGAACCTTCCTTCCCGTTTAAAATCAATTGCTGCAAATAATCTTAGTGGTCACACCGCTCACTGAGAAGGCACAATTTCACACCTTTTCACCAGATGTCTCCATCTGTGCATGGAAATACAGTGAGAAAGACAGTAATGCTGGCATTGTAGAGCATAAACAAATCGAGTCACAAAAACAGAAACGTGCCAAGTCCCTCAAACAGGTGCATTAAGCACCTAATGAACAAGAACTGTGTGCTGCCGAGGTTGATTGGTTTATCATTAGAGTGACATATTCAGGGAAATGCAGTGCTCACCACCCGCTGCTCTGCTAAAATTACATTCAGCTTTCATGGAGTGCTATTACTGTGACAAGTCACATGAATATAAAGATATAATATCTGCATTAACAGGTTAGATTCTAGAAGTGAAACCATAAAAATATAATTTCCCAAGTGGTGATGGGCAGAGAAAATCAAGAAGAATGATGCTGCTTTGAGTCGGTACGTCGCACACATGCCTCCATGGACTTCTTCTATACATTCTCATGATCCGATTTATATATAGACGTCAGATTGACCAGAGACCCCAATCAAAATCAAGTGTGAACTTGTAGACCTCCCACAGTGCACCTGTCAAACCACTGACCCTGTTAATTTGGCAACATCTGGATTTATCCTCTCTCTGTTGAGGCCTGTTTTATCCTAGTGGCAGGTCCATGCTGTTCCCTCTGTATGGTAGTGTTTACAGGAGCCCTGTTTGTATGTGTGAGATGAGTCTTGTGTTATGAAGTTCTTTTGTCATTGATTAATTTTGGTAAATATTGGTTAAACTGTTTGTGCTGAGCCCTCGTTCATGCATACACTAGAATAAACCAGATTTGAGACTGAATGTCATCCAAGAACACACACGAATGCATCTGTTGTAACCATCCCTTCATAGTAGATAATGAATGATGCATACTGTCCTGCATGGTGCTGATTGTGGATGCTCCACAGGGGATGAGACAGTTCATTGATTTTAACAGTGGTTTTAAAAAGATAATCACAAATACCTCTGGAGTCATGACTGTTTACAGCTCCTGGTAGGCTATGCAAGACTTAACTCACGCTGAAGTCTTTATTTTTACATTCCTACGTTAAAATCAAGTGTTCACGGGGCCACTCGAGAGGAGAAACACACTTTCAGGGCTTGTAACTACAAAACACAAGTAGTTTCTTCCAAACAATGTTTAGTAGACAGGCACCTTTTGACAGGAACTTCTCTTCACTTGCCCTTTTGTCCCACATGCATGTATACATACTTTAAAATCCCTCTTAATACACTGGATTCCAGGAAGAGCAGTGGTGTAATAACAATAATGGGGCTACTGTCACACGAGGTGCATTAGACAGATACTGCGTCCCGAAAGGGAACAGAGCTAATATTTAACTTAGGAATTACTTGTGTGTTTGACAAGTCAAACAGTCTGACAGTGCTCCCCAGGCTGCCTTACCCACACAGTTTTCATACTGGTTATACAAGTTTATCACAAGTTATATATGGAAGCCTCTGAAATTGTAAACCACTGGGGGAACAAAAAGATTTATCTAGGTAACTTTTTCACTGGCTGGTTTTACAGGCAGGCAATGCCAGACCTGCCTTCTCTTAACATCTCCCACAAGTTCACAACCTAGTGCCTAATTTCAACAGTTGCTATCCTCTGTGTTGTGAGGTATCACTGAAGGTTGTTTTGCAGGCTTCTACTTGTTCTCTGTGAGTATTTGGGGTTCAGTGTGTCATATTGTTCTTGTTTTTTTCTGCTTGGTTGGAGCTGAGCAGGAAGGCAAAGCTCTCGATTTACCGGTCGATTTTCGTTCCCACCCTCACCTATGGTCATGAGGTTTGGGTGGTGACCGAAAGAACAAGCAGCTGAAATGAGCTTCCTCCGTAGGGTGCCCCGGCTCTCCCTTAGAGATAGGGTGAGGACGTCGGTCATCCAGGAGGAGCTCGGAGTAGAGCCACTGCTCCTCCATGTTGAGAAGAGCCAGATTAGGTGGCTCAGGCATCTAATTAGGATGCCTCCTGGCCTGGGAACGCTTCGGGATCCCCCAGGAAGAGCTGGATGAAGTGGCCGGGGAGAGGGAAGTCTGGACTTCATCGCCCCCATGACCCAACCCCGGATAAGCAGAAGAAGATGGATGGATGGTTGGAAACAGCTAGTGTTCTTGATACGATTGCTTTGTTTTGTTCAAATCAAGCAGCAAGATGGCTGCAGAGTTCAAACTGCATCAATTCAATTATTTACAGCTGTACTTTCCTACTGTGAGATGTCAAACTGTGAAAAACAGAACAATGCAACAACTTTCAGTCAAATGGAAAAATGTCCTGTCACTCTCCACTGTTTCCCATCTTACTAATTAAAAGGGCAATGGTTGGCTTTGATTGATTTGACTTTCAGCTGATGGATGTGGAGTTTACTTCTACGTTTTTCAAGTGGTTTAGGACAAATGTAACTGGCTTTTCTGATAAATAGGTCTGAAGTAACAAAAGTCAATTTTAATAAAACGTAAAAGCAAATCCACCTGTCGGGCTTCATTTTCAACTGATGTGACATCAGTCTACCACTAGCAACTTCACCACTGTGTCCACTCTTTAACATCATACACAAATTGTCAGTAAAATTTAATAATATTTTCTAATTTGTCTAATGTGAAGTTCAGTTATTTTACTTGTATTGTCTATTTTTTTTTTTTTTAATTTTTTCTAAGTAGTGGCTATACAACTTTAACACATCCTTCATGATCCTCTGTCACAGTCATACAGTCCAACAAGTACTTAGACATGTGTGTATCCATCCACACAACATTTACCCTAGTGTCATTATTATGATTATCATTATTATTGGTATAAGTGTTACCATTTTTGAGAGTTTGCTTATTATTATATTTATTACAATGTTTGTTTTTTGTTTTAACTGTTTTATATATCTATATGGTTGCCTGGTGAGCTTTTCTATGTTTCTACATTGCTTAACAATTTTCTGATATTTATAATCTATAATTTTATTGTTCTGCTGATGTTTAAATCATCTCTCTGTTGATTTAAATATCACTCTTGATATTTAGATCAACAGACATATTTACTGCATTTATATCAATATAGAAATGTATGTTCTTAACAGTCTTAATCTTCTGTATACTGGCAGTACTGTACTTATAGAGTAGGTGCAGTACTGTCCACAGTGTCAGTATCTTTTATTTACCACTTCAGGTCAGAGGGATGTATAATGTCAGAACTGTTGACAGCTGGACTCAAACCAAACATTTATTGTAGCAAACAATACTGTCAGTGGTGTCACTTGTAATATAAATATCTTGTAGTTCACAGCAACATTGTCGGCGATCATGTTCAGTCCTGAAAATTAAAAGAGAAGTGTTGGTGCACAATCATAAACTTTAAGTGTTCAACCAGACAAACACTGTGACAGCTTTCTATATCCTCCCAGTCAACTTGGATCAAGTAAACTGTCAAAGCTTTTGTCTTTTAAAACACTGAAAACTGTGTTTATCTGTGTGCTCCAGCTCTTCAATCCTATATGGTCCTGTCTGAGAAACCTTCTGCAGTTTGAAGAAAAGCCAGAGTGTGTGCATCCTGGGAAAGCTGCTCCTGTTTAATGCAGTACCTTATTTATAGATATTTCAAGATCAACATTTAACCATGAGTATGAGTTACAGTGTATGCTAATATGCAATAATTAAGGTAAACCTAGACCTCTCCTGTCTTGTGTCAGCCTCAGTTAAGATGTTGATGTTACGTGCTCTTGTGCTGAATGTTAAATTTGGCCAGCACCAGCAACCACTGATTCTTCTTTTTATTTCTTCTTTATCCTCCAACCTGAGCTCTCCTTTTTTTCTGGTTTTGTGGTGGTCCCGCCTGGTTTGTCTTTTTTCTGCTACCGTGAAAAACATGGTGGAGTGAAAAGAAGATATGAATCTACACATAAAGAACTCATTCTAAGGTAATGAAATGTAATGTTTTTCAGATAATTATACGCCAATAAAAACTTAGTTATTAATAATATATTACACCTTTAAACAAACACAGGAACAATTTTAGCATGATGAAGGTAAGTGTTGGATTCAACTCCTACTACAGACTTATAATTTATCTCACTATCTTTGAAAGCAGCCACATTTTTTGTCATCGTACTGACTCTGTTGCTGTCTTAATATTTTAATTTCACAACTCCAAACAGGAGTTTGAACTAATCAAGTACATTAGGGAACATTTTCAAGATAACAGTGGATCCTACATTTCTATGTTGAATAAACTTTGCTGTGGATTTACAATGTGTATTCAACCCCTCTGTTGTTAGTGAAACTATCAGCTCAGTTTTAAAAGTGTGCTCCAAGTTTGCATGAGTATGTATGTGACTATATCCAAGATATGTGTAAGAAAGTTTTGGAAGTTTTTGATTCATTGTACTACTTTACAAATGTTGACTAAGTTCATGATAATCTAACTGTTTATGTTATTAAAGCTGTTATTACTGGACCAGATCAAACCACAGTGAATATCATTTCTCAAAAAGGCTCATTTTTTAGCATAAGAACTCCAGTTTATGGAAGTGGTTTTAAAATTGCAATATCATAGAAAAACAACAGAGATTCAGAGCCTACTCATTGCTATTAATTCACAGATGATAAAGGACTGAACTATGCAAATAGGTGGGCGGCTCGGTGGTGCAGTGGTTAGTACTTGTGCCTCACAGCAAGAAGGTTCGGGGTTTGACTCTCGGCTCGGGCCTTTCTGTGTGGAGTTCTCCCTGTGCATGCCTGGGTTTTCTCCAGGTAATCCGGTTTCCTCCCACAGTCCAAGACATGCGTGTTAGGTGAATTGTTTGTCTATGTGTTAGCACTGCGATAGGCTGGCAACCTGTCCAGGGTGTACCCCGCCTCCTGCCCGATGACTGCTGGGATAGGCTTCAGCAGACCTCCAAGTGTGGACCAAGCAGGTATAGATGATGACTGACTGACTGACTGACTATGCAAATAGAGCATTTGTTAAAACAAAGGTTTTAAAATATATTATGCCAGCATGTTTTACAAATGATTAAACTATTAAACAATGTTGAAGAATGTCTGTAAATGACATTATTTTATAGTATGTTTTCATGTAAATATAATATTGTGAATATCACTTTAGTTACTGCTTATATATTGAATAAAAGTTTATGAGCATATTTGTGGAGTTTTTGTTTCCTTCAGACTTGTAAATAACATGACAGATTTATGTCCATAGGTCACAATATGTTGATGCCTATAAAAACCCATCATTTCAATATTTTGATCCAATATGGATCATAGG
>OOFC01016169.1:4421-17185 GCA_900323345.1 Pseudochromis fuscus | reverse complement strand
CAGATATCATCCTCACTGTCAGGCTACACAGAAACAGAAGCTTCAGCAGTAACATCTGTAGTTTTCATTCAGAGGAGGCATCACCACATACTAACAATGTTGCCAGTCACCATGGACACTGGACATACTTGTTGGTCTAAATACACACACACACACACACACACACACACACACACACACACACACTCTTTTGTTTTCTGTTTTAGCGTGTTAGCATGTTAGCTGTGTGTTGACAGATGAAGTCAGTCTATACTTGAGTTGAAAACTGTGGTGAAATAGTTGGAAAGTTCGACCTGAGAAACTTTCTTTCCAGCTTGGATGATAATTTATTTCAGTTTGATTTGATTTGAAGTGAGAAGTGACAGAAAGTATGGGAGAGACTGAAACCAAACTGTGCTCCTATTGAACGGTTTGTGGCCATATGTGAAAAATGCAGCACGGCTCGTGGAGAAAAAAGTGTGGTTTCGCCTGCGTCTTGCGAGAGGAGCTATCTTAAGACTGCAACAGATGGCAGCGCTGGCATCAGATTGCATTTAAGGACGGCTGCTTTTTGGGAAGATGCCAGCATGTTGTTTTTTTGGCCCTAATGTGGCCCTGTATATGTGGCAGTCAGTTTGTGTGTGCATATGTGCACATTAATACGAGGGCTGTGGATTAATGCTCCTGCAGTACATGTGTTTAGGTAAATGTTTGTGGAAATATACAGATGAAGAAAAAGGAGAAATCTTGTTCATCAGCTCAGAGAGATGTGTGTGTGTTTTATTTTACTTCATTACAGAGTATTTGACATGTTATACGTGCACACAGATACATGGTGCTGCAGCCACACGACGTGTTAAACACAAAGATAAGAGTTTAAAATACAGCCTGATCCTTTGGAGAGTTACAAAGTTGAAACAAAGTTTATGACTATTTAAGGAAAGTGTCGGTGTGAATAGATGCAGAAAGAACAAGAGACAGACAGAGGGTCTGTAGGCAGACACAGAGACACACAGAAGGTGTGAGCAATTAAATGTGCTAAACCATCTGTCCAATAACCTGCATGCATACTGCAGCTCCCAGATTACTCAGCAAATTACAGCAACACCTTCACACACACACACACACACAGATCCAAGACTGCCAGGACCAGGAGGTGTTTCCTGCTGACATCACTGACTGGGCTTCACCAGGAGATGTCTAAAAGTCATCGAGCTGCTTCTGTTTTCTTCTGCCGTCAACAGTGTCGCTTCAATTCTCAAAATGTTCCTGAATGGATTAAATATTAACATGTGATTTATAACTGAACCTTCAAACATATGTCAGGTCTCTGTGAGGGTGAGTGGTGCTGCATCCACCAACCTGAGCCCAGCTGAGACGGGCTGGGATCAGCATCTGTGGGAGCTGCTCACAACAGGTTTCCAGGTGATGACCTCATGATGATGCGTGAGAGGACAGAGGTGTTGTAAAAGCAACAGGATGTCAGTTTAAAGACAAGTTGCTTTCTTGTCCTCACTACATCATTAGACACAAGCATGAGTATTATCCTGATGTCCTTTAACCTTTCCAAAATAAAAGTCCAAGGGATAGAAACCCTTCATTTCTTAACCAGGCTTTTATTGTGAAATATTTTAGTTGACTACTTTTTATTAAAGATGGATGGATGGATATATGGATAGGATTGAATATGATGAGCAGGGTATTTCAGGTGTTTGTTTCCTACAAAGCCATTAAGTGTCTTTCTTCTATGTACATATACATAAAATATATAAGTATGTGTAAACCTCACACGCTCCGACCCCGTCCAAAAATAAATACATTTAGATTACTTCAAGCCTTCAAACAGCCTGGAGGGAGTTTCTCCTTCTTTCCTTCTCTAGATTTCCTCTGATGAATTAAGAGCATTTCCCTCAGCGAGGCGGCTTGTTGATAGAAAATTGGCCTGAAGTTTGGGGAATAACGATTTGGTCTGTTTCCTAGCTTAACTAGAGAAAACCAACACGCAAATAACACCAGGGGAGGCACTTAAGGAGAGGAGAGGAGCAGTGGGGGAGAGGGATGGAGGGGAAGGAGCTCTTTCAGCATCAAAGCAGCTAAAACGTCTCCACCAGGGACTAGGTCCCATGTTAAATACCGAACTAGATTATTAATTGCTGTACCAGTAGGACCTGTTAATAAGAACCCAAAATAGCAGCTCCTTTCTTTCTGTCTTCATCCTCGCTCTAGTTTCACGTTTTCTGCCGTTTGCTTTCAGGGAGTCTGTTCGCTCTGACTCAGTTTGCTGCATGAACATCACTCTCTGCCTCCTCTGATGCTTCACCTTCACTTCTTTAACTCCTCAGTCACCTGCTCTCAGTGACTCTACATGTAACAAAGTCACTCACATTTCAGTTCATACTTTCACTGATTCACTGATTGATTTGCTCTCACATTTCTACACTGACACATGTTCACTCAGTCCAGAACTCCTTTGATACACTGTTTCATTTACTGTTTCACTTACTGTTTCATTTACTGTTTCATTTACTGTTTCATTTACACATTGAAACATAGTTTCTTCCAGTCTTGTTCATTCACTCAGATTTTTATTCACGTCCTCGTTTCTCCCTCTTTCACCTGTTTTTTTTTTTGGTAACATAGTCACTCATGTTTTTTGATGTGAACAGATGAAGGCTGGACTCCAAATACAGGCCGGAGAAATATAGTCCCTGCAAATATTTCACAATAAAAGCCTGGTTAAGAGGTGAAGGGTGGTCTGATCCCACAGAGCTTCTGGCTGTGACAGGACACATGGTGCATCACAGGTTGTTGTGTTTGGGACTGTGTAGCTACAGACTGGTTTCACCACAGACTCTGGACGAAGGATCCAGGTCACAGAAGTACAGCCAAGGTGTGAGTTACAAAAGGTGCAATACCATTAGTTGCCACAGGAGGCTGGCTCCAAAAAGACTACAACTGACTTCCTACCTCACTACCTGACTACCTCACAAGTTACACCAGTTAAAGCATCAGTCCCACCTACGGCTCACAGATCACACTCACAGTGCATCTTGGGAAATTTGGAGCCTGTAGACCGTCCACAGAGGATGTTGATCATTATGTTTAGGTGAGGATACGAAATGTACGGCCTGTTTTTTCTCCCACGAACCTCAAAACACAGAAGCACAATTCCTAAATTCATGAGTCCAGTTGAGACGGAGGATTTAGAGACTTGTTGCTCGAGACTTGACTTGTTGGAGCCCAACACCACAGGACACCTTCAGAGGTCTGTGAGTCCACGACTTAAGGTTAGGAGGTCTTATGCATATTTCACAGGTAGTTTCAATGTTGCAGTAAATGATCCTAAAAACCACCAAACACACACGTTGTTGTTGTTGTGCTGAGTGAATTTTACTTTTCACTCTCAGTCCCTGAACAAACACTCTGAAGCTGTTTCCCTCCACTCGTCTGTTTACTGCCTCCCTCACTCACACAGTCATTTGTATCATTTTTCAGTTTCCATTTTTTATAAGAGTTCACTGTGTGTGTGTGTGTGTGTGTGTGTGTGTGTGTGTGTGTGTGTTTATGTGTGTGTGTGTGTAGACTAGACGCCCAACCTCTGAGTCCCTGCTGGACTGAGGGAGGCACAATCTGCTGCTGACCTGTCACTGTACACAGATAATGGATGCCCAGCTGTGTGTGTGTGTGTGTGTGTGTGTGTGTAGGCTGTCATCCATGTTTCTCAGCACCGTAGAGAGAGCAGCAGAGCAGAGGGATGGAGCAGTGGGGGTTGATAGATACGCCGACCACCTGCTTCTCACTCACATTCTGACACAAAGAGCATCGGCTGCTCCGCTGCATTAATCATCATGAACTTCCTGTGACCTCGACACAGCGATAACAGCTGAAAGTTAGGGAAACAGTCAGGAAACACCCAGCAACAGGCACACACATTGTATCAATAATAATAATAAAAACCTCAGAGATCAAATAACAACTGTTGAACAATCAGACAAACTCCTCACGTTTCCTCAGATTCAGTTTGATCTGAGATGAAGTGAAAAGTTTGTCTCAGTGGCAGCAGGAGATTGAACTGTTGAGTTTTTAATGTTTAATTAAAGACATTTAAACATGTAAAAACTAAACTGATTTAAAAATAAATGTATTCAATGTATTTTTGTTATGAAAACTTCCATAAATATTCAAGAAACCAGTTAATAAATCAGTAATAAACTGGTACATTTACAAAACTGAGGCTTAAATTTAGACTTGAAAAGATTCACTTATTAAATGTTTGTGAAATTATGATTAATTGATTAATTAACTTTTTTTTTACACAGTAACAGTTTTTACATGTAACCTGTAATAAAATGTTATTTTCTGTGAGGCGACCTAATACTGTTCAGTCTATTTTGTAATTTTGTTGATGATTTTAAACAGAAACAATCTATAAAATAAACACAAAAAATACAAATTTTTATTTTTGCATATTTTTTATACTAAACCAAATGTAGTTATTGTCAGTCTGTTGTTTGTGGACGTTTTGATAGCAGGAGTTCATGTGTATTTGTATTTGAACATGACCATGGTGGTTGTTTGGAGCAGGAAGTGACCATATTTAGACATGAAGGGAGGAGTGAGGAGTGAGGAGGCGGGTCTGACCCTTGAACCTGAGGACACTGTCCAATGAGGCTGGAGTTCACTGGTGAATGAGCCTCCAAACCACCTGTCAATCAGACTAGCCCCGCCCCTAACTCCTCCCCCCAGAGAAGAAGAGTTGACTTTATCTGATAACATCAGAATGACTTGTGGAGAAATGTATTGATGAATATTTCCCTCTAGCCTCTAGTGGCTGTCAGTGGTATTACACTGTGTTGCACTGAATTGAGCCTCAGTGTCTCCTTCCACCTTCAACATGCAGTGTGTGTTAAACATGAACACAGTCAGACTGAGGGGTAGAGGCAGGACTTCAGTGTGAGCAGGTTGTGTTTGGGGCTGATGGTTGTGCAGCAGCCTGATGGAGTCTGATGTTTCCTGGATGAGGTTCCTCAGCCTCTCATCTGAAACTAATACTAATAAACTAATAAACTCAGAAACAGAGAAAACAAATATTGATTGAGTATTTCAGGATTTAATTGGGTTTTTTTTTTTTTCCTTTTTTAGTTATTAGAGCTGGCCTCTAGTGGTCATTGGTGGGATTGCACCTTTTTTCAGCATTTGCTCATCCTGTCTTTGTATCTGTGGTGATGAACTTCAAAGATTCAGATGTGTCTATCAGGTGACAGGCTGAACTCCTGCAGCAGTGACGAGACTTTTTAAACTTTCCAAATGTTGTTCAGATACATTTCAAACACAGGTAACATCAGCGGTTATAAAGAAGCAGCTTTTCTTCCACAGTGATCAGCTTGTAAACACGATCAAGTCCTGATCAGGTTTTGCATGTTCACACTGTGATCCTGCACACACACTCATAAGAAGCTTAAAGCTCTTTAACCAACACCACAACTTTTTCAAAGCTCTCCCAGCAGAGCTCTTATTTACTCCCCGTTTCATAAGCTCTCCCTCTTTTCTTATCTCCCTTTGTCATTTCCTCTCCTTCATCGTCCGCCTCCTCTTCCTCTTCCTGCCCTTTTTCCTTGTGCCTCCCCTTCCCCACAGAGGGAAGCCTATTTGTCCGCTTTAAGTGAAATCACTCAATTCTTTCAGGAAGAGACTTTGGAGACCGTCGGTAACCGAGAGAGAGGGAGAGGGAGGAAGAAAGTCTGTGTGTGTGAGAGAGTCCACCTTCCAAATAAGTTCCATTAATCATGGGCCAGAGTCTAATGTAACTAATATTTTACAATTAGAGGAGACAAGATGGAGCTGGGGGCCATCTATCTCCCTTACACCACATGATCATCGATTCATAAGAGCTGAGGAGAAGGAGAGAGAGGAAGAGGGGAGGCCACAGCACACTAGCCCTGCATACAAACACACACACACACACACACACACACACACGCTGACCCACATGCAGACACACACACACCCACATACATAAGCACAGATGCTTAACAAGAAGCAGAAGGATGCATGAGAATGAGGGGACAAGCTGTCACATTAGCATTTGTTGGTTGCTGAAAATCAGGGCTGTGGACAACAATTATTTTTATTTATTGATCATTTTGTTGATTCCTTAAAAAAAATCACGAGAGAGAAAAATGCTGATTACACGTTTTCAGGTTAGTTTAATTGTGAAATTGTTTGTTTTGTCCAAAATGTGAAGATATTGAAATAATAACAGAAAAGATTTTGACTTTTTGATAAAACTGACAGCGTTTAATTTGTAGGTGACTGCTTACATGATGTAATCTACTTTAATGATGTAAACCAGCAGCTTAACGTATGTGACAGGACATATTCATTTATTGTAGAGACATTCATTTTAAATGGACTTTTTCACAACATATTTAACATGAATGTTAGTAATAAAATGTAATTACAGGTCTTTAGAGGAGGACAAAGGAGAAGTCTTTAGTTTAATAAAAAACAGGACATTTGTAAACTAATGGACCGGTTTGATTTGACACTGCTGCTCTCCTGCCTCTGGCTCCTGAGGTTCTGGTTCTGGTTGGGAATTAACAGCATTTACAGTAATTAAATAAAGACTCAGATAAACACGAGCAGAAGAGGGGAAGTGCTTCCAGGTGATGAGAAATCAAAGAATTTCAAAATGATGAAAGCACAATTATGGAGTAATAAAGAGGATTCAGGTGAAAACAACTTTTCTATCAAAGCCTGAGACACAACACAGAGCGAGGAGTTCACTTTGAAACAAGTGTTACTCAGAAAAATAAAATGTTCAGCATAAAAATGTACCTGAGCTCATCTCGTGCTGCTGAGAGTAAAAAGACTAACATGTAATTTTGAATGTATCATAAAAGAGGAAGGAGACGAACAAGCACCAAAAACACACAACAGGCTTTTTGCTGAAGGTTTTTCTTTATGTTTTATCCTGATTGGTGTAAAAGCCATAAATACAATCTGGAAAATAAAAAGTAATCTGATTATTGATTATTTTATCTCTCAGTTGTAGTTACATCTCACAGGTCGGTGTGAGGCCTGAATCCCAGAACAGCTTCAGTAACATTCAGTGTTTTCTTCCTGCAGAGGCCTCATGTCTCCGAGCTCTGCACCAACACCTGGTCTACTGCGCCCTCTGGTGGTGAAACTGCAGAGCTGCAGCACGACGTGGAAACGTGAAAGGAGGGAAGGGAAATGAGAGGCAGCTGAACAAAAGCAGAAAGACGGGTTCATGTGGAGGTCACCATCTGCCCGGTGACCAACCGGTCGCTGGCACAACTGCAGCCGCTGCAGAGCGGCGGCGTCTTAAACACACGTGCACGGACAATCGTGCAGCTCGCCAGCGTGCGTGCACGACTTACACACACACACACACACACATACACGGCTGCACAGCAACACACCATGGAGGAAAAAATGAGAAGAAATGAGCAGTGAGCAGAGACAGAGAAATGAAAGACAGTGAAGAGAGACATGACAAGAAGAGGACAAAGTTAAATGAAGGGCAGAGAGCTGTGTTCATCACACTGTGAGAGGGCGCTTCACATGTAGACAACACACACAAACACACACACACACACACACACACACACACAGCAGGCCAGATGGAATGAAAGATGACCTCATGTGTTCTTTAATCAGACACGTGTGCAGTTACACAGACACACACCAACTTAAATGCAGAGGGACGACATAATTACACACACACACATGCATGCATGCACACAAAACACACACACACACACACACACACACACACACACACACACAGTGGAAACAAGTAATATCCTGATTGTTCCTGCTCAGTCTCATATTCAGCCATTTTAAACGCCCTTCCTTGATGTGTGTGTGTGTGTGTGTGTGTGTGTGTGTGTGTGTGTGTGTGGACATAAAGCAGTCAAACAGTTACTTTCCCCAGATGTGAGTTTTATTGGGACCAGACTTGGAGGATTTGTGGCAGGAGGCCCCCCCACCACCACATCTGGAGCTTTGCAGCTGATCCGTTTAAAAATTAGTCAGGCATTGACCTGGGCAGCCTCTCGGCGCTCCCGCAACGTTTGGGGTCTTGATGTTCCTGGTTAACACAAATACAGATCCTACTAATGTGGTGCAGGTCGGGTTTCAGACGACAGCGGGAGGCGAGCAGTGAAACAGTAAAATATGTCGTCTCTTTGAAAAGCAGCTGAAGCAGCAGAGTGGTGAAGAAGTTAGTGTTGGAGTTTACTGGTGATTTGTTATTTGTTGCTGCAAATATATTTATATTTGCACTCTGATACACACACACACACACACACACACAAACTCACACATCTTAGAAAAGTTTTGTTTCGTTTCCTCTGATCAGTCGTTTCTGCTTTGACCTCATGTGTTGCTGTGACCTTTAATAAATCACATTAATTACAACTTTTCAGATGAGAAATTATTCAAATGAAGAAATAAAAAAACAGAAAGTTTTCTTCTTGTTGTTGAAAACTAAACAGAAACTATATGAAGACATGTTGCACCACTTTAAGTGTAAACTGCATGAAACACACATCACACTCTCATATCATTTATCATCTGAACCCTGAAGAGCGTTTCCATTTGGTCTGTTGAAAATCTTTAGGAGCATTTTGGATGTAGTTTGGAGTTTGGACATATCATTTATTATTATATCATAGTAATATATTATTTTACTTTCAGTAAAATGTTTTACTTTGAGTTAAAAGTGATAAAATGTGATGTGAGTCTGATCACATCTGTGTGTTTCTGAGCAGATACTTTTTAACAGTAACTTATTTTATTGTATCTTTTTGTTGAATACATAAATAATGTGTTGATAATAAAATCAATTATATTAACTTTCTGTCAGACTGTGTAAGAGATGATCATGGTGGCCATGACGACACCTGCTGGTTTGTGGACTGATGTTCTGAAGCTGTCACCATGTTGGTTGTTGGAGCAGGAAGTGACCATATTTGGATATGGAGGGAGGAGTGAGGAGGCGGGGCTGACCCTTGAACCTGAGGACACTGTCCAATATTTATGTGACTGGAGTTCAGGTCTGGTCTAATTGGAGACTGGACCTGTCAATCAGACTAGCCCCGCCCCTAACTCCTCCCCCCAGATCTCTGAGAAGAAGAGTTGACTTTATCTGATGACATCAGAATGACTTGTGGAGAAATGTATTGATGAATATTTCAGGATGAAGATGAGGATGTTTGGATTGAAGTCAGTTGGAGCAGCACCTGGTGGCTGTTGGTGGTATTACACTGTGTTACACCTGGTGGCTGGTGGTGGTATTACACTACTTCTGCATTGTGTCTCCTTCCACCTTTTCCATGCAGTGTGTGTTAAATATGTTAGACTCAGGTGAAGAGGCAGGACTTCAGGTTGTGTTTGATGGTTGTGCAGCACCTGATGGAGTCTGCTGCTTCCTGGATGAGGTCCCTCAGCCTCTCATGTGACACTGAGTGGAGTCAGCTGATTTATAATAAACTCTGAAACAAAGACGGTGGGAATAGTTTGCAGCAGAGACAGAGATGAATGACGCCGGCTGCACGTGTCTCTAATCTGAAAGTGATTTGCTGTAATTTAAATGTCTGAATCCTCCCTTTACGTGGCGGCGTGGGACGCTCTGAGCGCGCTCACGTGTCTCCTGTCACTCCCATATTGTTTGACTGCAGCTACTCCACCAGAGACAAAGCAGCACAGGCAGTCATTTATTTGTGTGTATATTCGACATCATGATCACAGTCTGTGAAGCTTTGCCATCAAATTGACTGAGAGATAATAAGTTGTGTTTGAAGTGATGGACTCCTCTCCACACAGTTTATTTACTGATGGTACAGCGACACTGTCTGATCCCGCAGCCGCATCCAGACATGAAGAAATTACAAAACAACATGAAACAGGCCATTGCTCTGCGACAATCCTTTTTTTTTTTTTTTTTTTAGTTTGAATACATTTTATTTTTATTATAAGTACAGTTCAGTAGTTACAAAACGAAGCATCTGCCATGAGGATACAGCAAAACATAAAGAGTGTTCAGCTCACAAGACAGGTTTTGTACATAATATGTGGAGTGGAATGATCATTATAGCTGGTTCAGAGCAGGAGAGAGCACAGACTCTCCCCATCAACCTCTCATCTTTACACCCCTGGAAAACAGAGACAGGGTCACAAGCCATTGGTCAGTGCCTCCAGCAGGATACATCCGATTGGTTTAACCGAGACCCCATTTCCAACCCCCTAAAACTATCTCTTCTCACTTTTCATATGTCTCACTCTTTTTTATTTTTAAATTTTCAATCCCCTCTTTTCACGGCATATTGAAATTGAAAGAATGGTTAATTGCAATCTACATAAATCAAATTAACGAGGTTACAAAACAAAAAAAAAATGGAGGCTGGACTGCTGCTCAAAATCTTCTCGAGTTGGAATTTGAGACTGAAAATCAGTGAAGCAGCAACAGGCCAGAAGAGGAAGAAGAGGAAGAAGAGGAAGAAGAAGAAGAAGAAGAAGAAGAAGAAGAAGAAGAAGGAGGGGGGATATTAGCATACAAAAGAAATCTGAGTAACAATTTGTCAAAGCCACAAACAGTATAGGTTGATCAAACTTAAAAAAACAAATTCAAACCAAACGGGGGAGGGTGGGGGGAGGATTATATTTGGACTGTACATACCGCATTAGACTTTTTCTCTGGGTTCACAAAAAATGACGTAGAAACATTTCACAATGCCAAGGGACACACAAACACACACCTTCATTTTTAGTTAGTTAGCTAGTTTTGTACTGTATAGGTTGGATTTATAATACTATCACAGTGCAAAATACTTCTGAGAATCAAAACAAGTGAAAGAAATCAGAAAGGAGAAGTCCCTCTATGCATAATGGAGTCTGTATATATGGGGGGCAAATATGTTTGCAGCACAGGAGACGATTGTCATCTTTTTCCTCTTTTTTTTTCTTTTTTCGATCAGTAAATGGACAAGGCATTAATGTACAGTACATATAAAAATTAAAAATAAAATCAACCCTACGTCCTACAGTCTAGCACAGCTACATAGCTTTGTAGAAGCAATAACAGATGACTTGTATCTAAGGCTATACACAATATGTCTTTTTTCCAGTTTTATCTTATTTTTTTATTTTTTTTTACTCATCTTAAAGTAAATACATCAAACCATTTTCAGTAGTCAGTAACACTGTGCAACAATGATCGGTGGCAGTATTTTACAAACATTTTGCAACACTAGAGTCCTTGAGGTTGACATAAGAGATGAAGAGAGAGGGGGCGTCGGGTCAGAAAGAAACAAACTCGTCCATTATTTTTTAATTCTTCTCTTTCAGACTCAAGAATTGAAAATGTGGCCATGTAAACTACTTCTTTGCTTTTCCTCGTCACGACACTTTTGTTTTGACTCTTTTTTCAGCTACAGGTACGTCGAGCATCTCTGGATGCTGCGTTCGAGGACACAGTAGAAAAGTCAAATAAAGACACAGGTTGGACTGTAGTGGGTCTGACTGTGGAGGGATGAGGGAGGGGGGGCTTTACATGTCCTGTTTTCTTCACTATCATTATTAGCACCACCATCGTCTAAAGTTTCCATACCAGCGATACTCTATTTATTTATTATTTATTTATTTACTTTCTGGAAACAAACACACTTCAGGTTACTAAACGGTGACATGTCCTGTGTTCAGTGCGATGCGTGGCCGTGGGACATGAACAGTGAATCTATGACGAAGCCAAAGTGGCTGTTTGTAAGAAATAACACTTGGTCTCTGTCAACAGTCTGGAGGTGAATACACTACAGCATCATGGTGACCTGTGGATCAGTGGAGTAACTATCTTCTTCATTAACAGGAGACAAAAGCATTTAGAGTTAAGCACTACACTTCAGTCCTAATTCAAAAGAAGACACATCTTTCTAGCTCAAGGAATGTTTCAGAAACTGCAGGGCCAGTTACAAGAAGAGGAAGAAGAGGAAGAGGAAGAAGAAGAAGTGCTAATCAGACAGGTAGTTTCATCAAAAGAAAAAAAAACAACAGAAAATAACTGTATAAGATAAGACAACAAAGACAAGGGGCATTCAGACCACAGGAGACAAAAACAGGAAGGTTGCGGTCACTTGGTTTAGTGTCCAAGGATGCTTGCAAAAGTCATTAGGTCCATCTCGCAAATCCATCCCCAAGGAAACTGTCCCAGACTTCCCGTCATATAGTTCTCACCTCCTCTTCACTCTGACGGTAGTATGTGTTTTTTTCATCTTAAATAAAGTCTTTGTTATAGTGTATTCCTTCATTTAACCTTCATCCTCCTCCTCCTCCTCCTCCACATCACCATCATCGCCTTCATCCTCATCATCACCACCATCCCCATCACTCTGCCTCGCTCCGGTGTGGGTCTCGTTAGTCTTTGTTTACAGCGTGGGCGTCCAGCCCCTGGGGGTCGCCTAGGTTATGGTTGTTAGGGTGGTTAAGGTCGTTGTTAAGATGGTTGGGGTCGTGGGTCAACGCGGGGTCATGGGTCATGGGCTGGTCCTCCTCTCCTACCCACAGATGCACTACGGCCAATGAGAGAACAAGAGGCAGATTAGCACCAGCGACCCAAACACACACTGACCCCACCCTACACACACATGAAAACACACACACACACAGAAACACACACCCTCAGTGTTACATCATATGGTGAGTGGATGGATTACAGATTTGAGACAATGAGCTTAAATTTTTATCTCACTGATATTAAAGGATCA
>OOFC01016168.1:0-20958 GCA_900323345.1 Pseudochromis fuscus | reverse complement strand
TAATGGTTGGATTTATACAGCGCTTTTCTAGGCACTCAAAGCACTTTACAGAGACCATTATTCATTCATACCCAGTCATACTGGTGGCGGTAAGCTAAGATAGCCACAGCTGCCCTGGGGCAGACTGACGGAGGCGTGGCTGCCAGTTTGCGCCTACGGCCCCTCCGATCCCCACCAAACCATTCATTCAATGTTCATACGAGGCAAAGTTGGGTAAAGTGTCTTGCCCAAGGACACACCGACAGCAACAGGGAGGAGGAGGAATCGAACCACCGACCCTTCAGTTGGTAGATGGCTGCTCTGCCACTGAGCCACTGCCTTAATCAACTTTAGGGAAAGCTGCACTGAATTGTCTCCTAAAAACTGTGATGACTAAAGAAGTTCGTCTAAACTGATGACTCATGAAACACGCTCGTTAGTCTCAGTGCTCAGAAATGTCATTGTACTGCTGTAGACTAAACTAAAACCTTTGCGTGTCAACTGTTTCCGATAAACCTTTAAGTGGAGAGAGCGAGTTGGGATTTGAAACCAAATGTAATGTTAAAAATCAAAAACAATCTGTCGACTTCCAAACAACAAAGGAGCTGCTTTTTCCTTCTTTAAAGTCAGGATGCCTACGACAAACTGTTTCCACATTAGTCTCAGATCAGCATAAATCTTAATCAGTCTAAAATCAACACAGTTGCTTTGTGTTTCTCTTTGCTCTGAATGAACGTCGGTGATCACATCATGGGAAAGTTGTTTTTTTCCACTTGGACAGATTACCTGAGAGCACGCTGAGTGTCTCTCTCTCACCAGCTGCGACATGTAAAAAGACCTAAAGCATTGGTTTACAAGGCCCAGTAGACACACACAAGAGCAGCTTGCATGCAGCGACTTGCTCAGAGATATAAGCTTCGCTGCAACCTTGAACTCTCCCTGCCACTGTGAGAGCCACCACTGCCAGACAGTGGTGAGCTCACAACCTGCAGGGCTCTGAGGGAAGGCCGTTCAGGAAACCCTTCGAAGAAAATCTGTATTCTCATCGACGCGTTTTTACTTTTTAGATTAAAAAAGTATCAGGATTCATTTTGAAGGGGCAACAACAACAGAAGAGTTTACTCTTCAGAACCTGTTTTTCTTTCATCTACTTTGTTACTTCTCGTTATTTCTTCCTCCTCTGATTCCTACGTGAAAACAAAATCTGACTTTTTAGCTGCTAAATGTCCCACAATGTCCAATTTGTGTCTTCAAACCAGCTGCCAAGTGTAAATACAGAAACTATAGCTACCTACTGAAAATCTGCAGGATTTAAAGTTCAATCTAAAATTCAAACGTTTATACCAACCCCCAAAAAATCTTACAATTGAGCTAAATTTGTTTTAAAATATTGTCACATTGAACATAAACACATGTGTAATTGATAGCTTGTAATACTGGGAGCCCATAAGGAAAAAAAACATTTGACCATTTATGAAAAAGTTGTGAGAGTTTTTGTGTGGTTGTCTTAATGTGTGACTCACTATGCGTAGCTTCCTTATTTTCTGATTGGTTGAAAAGCTGTGACATCATATGGGCTCATTTAAAATGACATCCTCATGATGGGGGAATTGAATGAATGAATGAATTGTCAGTTTATGTCATCATCTTCCAAACTGTATTTTGATCAAGGGTTTTCTTTTCCTTTGACTGAATGAGTTACCATGGCAACAACATGCGTGCCCTTGCTGGGTCGATACATTGTTTACAGTCCTAATAAAATGCCCTTTTGTTTATTATAATCTCGGTGCATTCAGGTGTTTGATGGTGTTTCCCACTTTGAAGAAGTTTATTTTAAAAGCTGTTGTCAGATTAGTAAAGATGTTTTCCTTTAATTTTCTTGTCTTGTCTGTTTTCTTAAATTGCAGGGCATTACGCCCCTTCACAGCCACCATATTTCAGAGAAACGACGCCAAACATGCAGACACCCTTTTGCATTTGAATTTAATGAGCACAGATTTTCTTGGGTCTGTAAAAACAAACTGACAGTAAGTTACACCAGTTCTCGGTATTTAGCTTCTACCAACATTTGGAGCCAGCAGTGTGTAAAGTCGTCGTAGTGCAGCTATTAATTTAGCGCTCTCTCACATTCTGATTCCCATGGGTTTTTTTTCTGGTCGTAAAACTTTTCACTTGTTTCAGTAGTGTGTGTGTTTTTTAATGTGGCTATTGTGAATCCAATCAGACGTGTTTGAATTGTATCTAATTAACATCTAAGATATATCAGTATCATGTTTTGTTTTGTTTTTGTCCTTCTGGGAAATGTCAGGCTGATGATAAATTTATAAAGAGGTCACATATTTTCTGCACCATGATCCCCCGGTGCTCCCCCTCCCCACACACACTTTTTCCTTGGTTGGAGTCAGTGAGCTCTGCAGTGTTTTCTGTGTCGGTCTCTACCAGCGCCGGGCTCCACAGACCTTATTTGGAATGTCAGAACTGATAGGAGTGGGAGTCAAACAAAGCTTCCCACTCATTTATTTTTTCTTCTTACTTTCTAGCTGCAGCAGTCCCTTTTCAAACCGCACCAGCGGAGGATTGTTTCAGAGCACGAGTGCAGATTAGTGTGACTGCTCGCCTATCCTAATGCATGTGTGTGTAATTTAAGTGAAAGCTGTGAGAGATGCTAAAACTCAACAAGTATACCCTTTTTCAACTAGTGGATTTTTCAAAGCTTTCTCCATTGAAGCGGTTTAAAACACTAAATGTGTTTTCCCCTCTCTAAAAGCATGAGGCTTATCAAGACCTGGCTGAGTGAAGCAGCATTAGCACAGCATTAACCACTCAGCCCAGGTTTCCCACGGGATATAAAATGGATCCTTGTTTCACGAGGAAATCGCCACAGCAATGCTGCTGAAGAGCACTTTACCGCAGTCACATCAGATATTGACAAATATTGTTTCCTGATTGGGAGCTGCAGTGTCTGCACTTGAAAGGGAGCATTAAGGAATTCATAATCCAAATAGCTAAGTGACATGAAAGTATTAAATGTAGCACAATTAAAGATTATCTGATCACAGCTTGTAAAGTGTCCTGAATGAGGCCACTAACGGCTCGCCTCGCATTAGCTAACAAAAGCTACGTGAGAGGTTTTCTTTGTAGAGGCCAAAGATATGACTGGAATGGCTCAGGACTGTGTTGCTCAACTCAGCAGTGGCACTGTTGGCTCTCACCGGGCTGCAGCTGCATGCTGAAGAGCAGCCAGATGTTTGAGATGATGGTGAAATGAGCCTAGTGAGCAGGAAACTGTTCTGCATGCCATAGGAATCGTCTTTGAAAACAGGAAGGGAACTTGTTCCCTGCTTATGTGCCTTTTCCTGTGGCATGACCGGAGGCAGGCCTTGTGTTTGACGGTTGCTGGGAAAAAGGTACTTGTGGTTGGAGAGGAATGGCCTTTTAAGGGTACAAACATTGTAGAGGAGCTTCAGACCTGTCCAACAAAGGATTTGCTTTCAGAGAAGCTAAAACCATCACATTGTCTGCTATCTCACGTGGGCTCGTTTTCACATATTAGTTTCAACTCTGAAATCGTTTACATTTTTGTGCAGAGTTGATTTCAAGAGGAAAGTGTTAACCAGTGTGTTACAGTGTGTTTGTTGTGCTGCTTTACCTTCTTTACTGTAACCAACACACTCCTCCAGAGGACTGTGGTTTCTGTAATGCTCACAGTGACCTCTGGTGTCTACAAGTACAGAGATTTCCTCATTCTTTCATCATCATTTTACAATAACAGTGTATCGGATGACAATGTAGAAACAGTGACAGTGTAAAAAGGCACAGAGATAGTGACACTACAGAGAATTATCATCTGAGTTTGCAGCTCTGTTCAGGTGAAGAGCTCTTTAAAACTTTGCAGATCATTGTTCAGCCGCCCTGTGTGTAAATCCACTGATTGTGTTCACTCTCATAAAGTCATCTCAGCAGCAGCAGGTTGGTGTTTTCAGCCAAAAAAAGAAGCTCTAAAAACCCACTGTACACTACTTCCCCAGCACCGAATGGCAGACAGTTTGCCACCAGCTGCTCGATATAGTGAAGCATTCAAAGAGTCCAGTGTTTTTCTCAGGGGTCGGTTTCCTCAGCGCAGACATAAAAACACAGGTAGAGGGGAGTGAATAGTGGACTGAACATCGCCAAAGGGCCAGAAACACGACTCAGGATGAAAGCAGATGTTGTACAATTGTTTGCTAACATTTGCGATGATGTGTCGATGCTGTATTCCCGACTTGTTTCCGCTGCCCCCTTGTGGGGGGAAAAAAAAAATCAGTTATTGCAGGTTTAAGCCTCAGCTGTCAAGGATCCTTTAATGTTGTGATTTATGTGAACCCTCCCACACCCTCAGGCAGTTTCCCAGAATGTAAATTGTTTCTTACCTCCCGTCCCTTAAGCAGTGCAAATCTACCAATTGAAAGAAACATGACATCATGGTGGATGCATCATGTCCTTTCATTTTTTGGTGCCCAGCATGCAGCACTTAAGATGTGGCGAGAGGGTGTTTCCAGCACTTAGTGTTGAACCAATAAGGAATTTAAGCCCGCGTTGCCTCTAAATTAAACCCGCTGAGCTACAATAGCAGCTAAGCCTATAATGCAGTTGACAGACAGGCTCTGTATGGTTATCTGGTGACCGGTTCTGAGCTTGTTAAATGGTGGGACGACGCTTCTTTTCTTTTGCAGTGACTAAATGAGGACAAAGATGACAGTGGTCTTTATTAGAAAAAATACAAGTGTGAGATCAGGATGTGGCGGTTAAATCCCCAAAAGGATTTTTCAGGTTCCTCGCCGTGTTCACGCCACCGAAACACATCCTGTAGCTTCTCGCTTTAAATAATTTATCGACGGGATCCCTTTTACCGGAGACTACAGTGGTGTGTGCTGCACGGGATTGCTCCTGAGTCTGGGGAGCCCTCAGTCCCCCTCAGTAAACGTCTCTGCGGTTAAGAATGACATGCAGATGAGAGGCGACAGCAGTGTCAGGAGCTCTGTGAGCCACATGGCCATGGGTGATGTGATGTGACGGCTTGTCACTGCGATGTTGGTGACCTGTGGTGCGTCTGCAGTGGCGTGGCCTAGCTGGTGCTGCGGTAATGCCTTGACAGAGTCACAGCTCTGAGAGGCTCCGTCATTGTATCTGACAGGAGGATATACTCGGGGAATGTGATGCACAATACCTGCTTGGATGAATTTGTGTTTTTAGATAATTATTAAAGGGTTTGTATTAAAAACCTGAGGTAGAGTCGAGCCTCTCCACACCCTCAGTTGAAAACATGGTTGTAAAGGGTGTGACTGGTGAATCCGAGGATGCTACTGGTTTAAGAAAACTCACATATTTTCTTGTGTGCTTCAGCATATTTTCAGCGATCCCTCTGCTGCGTCCTTTAGCCTTGGGGATAGCACATTAAACGTGTCTGGATTGTGAACAAAGGACGTGCCAAAGCAAGGACTGATTGGAATGCTGCCTTTTTAATCTGTACGTTTGGATAATGGAGAGCTCATATTTGAATGCTAAGTGTCTCGAACAGGATTTTTACTGTGCAGACTGCCTTTTATTAAAATAGCAAGTTTCTCCGTGGAATGTTGGAGCCGAGCTACAGTAACTGTTAAAAAAATCTGCCTTCAGTAAACATAATGGATGATTTCTCTTCAAAGGAGCTCTTATCATCTCTTCCCATTTCCCAGAGGCTGCCACAAAGCTGCCTCTCTCTCCTTTTTTTTTCTCCTTTCCTGCTGCTGCTGCTCATCCTTCTCTCCTGCCTGCTCTCTGGAGGGCAGCCTCAATCTAATACAACTGTGTCAGGAAGTGTGGGGATGCAAAGTGCTGATGAGCCAAAAGTAGCCCACCTCTGCAGTGTGCTGCTTCGTCCCAACACACACCAGCCTGATTAGGGAAGCACGCCGTGAACCTATGCACACATCCCCGTGCAACCTTATGGTAGACGCCGTGCAGAAGCAGATTAAATATGTGTTGTGTGTGTTGTCAGAGGAACGAGCTCGACTCTACATCTTCCACTGTGAGAAAAATATTGATAAAATACATTGTAGCATCTAATCGTGGTTATCCTGAAACATTTTTGTTGTTTCATAGCATAAAACACATTGTGCACACCTTGCTTTTCCCTGAAATGTGCTGAATAAAAAACTTTGTATAAGACAAAAAGAGCCTGACAGCCCCCCTGACCTGGTTTGATGTTAAAGTGTCTTGTAAATGTGCTCTTTAAATAACAATTTCCAAGTTAACCTGGATGTGTTTTTGGCCGTAGTGTCGTTTACAGCTTTAGACAGCGAGTACAAATTTTATAATTCAGCTGAGCTCTCCACACTTCAGCAAGCAGATGAATTTTGTATGACAGCTGATCATTGGCACTGGTCTGAGGGCTCTTGTTTCTTATCTGGCAATAAATGAGCTGAAATCCCCCTTTGCAACAGTATGCAACCTGCAAAACCCACATAAATATTATGTCTCCCTAGGAACACAATAGTCGTATTTATTCCCTTATTTTTGGGACTGTTTTTTCCATGTCAAACGCCGAGAGGGAGGTCTCGCTCTCTCTCTCTCTCTGTCTCTGTGGAGCAGATTGCAACATGTTTCAGGGCTCTGGTGAATAGATTAAAGGCTGGCGAGCTCGATCTTATGACGAGCCACACTCTCAAACAGGCACCAAACCTTTCGAACGCTCTCAAACCTATAGCCTCGGAGCGTGTATGTGGGCTCTGAGGGCTGTGCCACTGGACTGACAGATGGTACCAAGAGGCCTGGTGTTGCGTCCCTGTGATGGCTCACCCCGAGCCCCATCCACAGTGCTCAGCGTCACCACACTGCTCAGCTTGACACACAAGCCACCAGCCCTCCAGCTCCCATGAATAGATAGCCTCTGTTGACACGGCCAAGGTCAGGTTCCTCGCTGCCGCATTCAACGTGGCGTCAATAAGAACGACCGTGTTCAAAATCTTCTTGATATTAAAATAACGCTCTGAGAGACTGGGAGGGTCAAACACAGCACCAAAGATCGATGGCGTCTCATCCATCTGTGTTAAAATATTTAAAACCTTGAATATTATGCTCTTATTGTTGCAGGAGAACTTTCAATGATATTTTCCAACTTCTTGCAAAGCACTTTTATTGTTGCTGTGGATGATAAAAGCCTTTAAATGAACATATTCCTCACTACAAGCCTCCATGTTGACAGTGGATGAATTACATTTTGTCAACACATGAAAATAAATGTAAGTACTCAGGCGTTCATCTCTGGGATAATCCGTATATAATACATACGTTTGAGCCTCTCATGCAGCAGGAGTCACTTTCAAAGTGATTCAGAGCTTCTGAGCTTATTAAATGTTAATCAAAAAATCTATTTTCAGATCACTTGGAGATCAGTCATGAGGATTTCAGGCCAGAGAGGAGGCCACTGCTTCAGAGTACTGAGACTGGAGTGAATGGGATGGTCCTTTTTTGGGTTTTTTCTTTCTTGGATGTTGTTTTTTAGTTTGGTTTTTTTTTTTTACATTAATGAAGGTAGCACCAGGATGCACATGACAGTGAACTAACCTTGAGAAAATCCTGAATGCACATACACTTGAGAGGCTGCATCTTTGAATGTAGCACTGCTCCTGTCTGGAGTCCATTTTTAAACGGCGCAGAAGCAGGAGTGAGGCAACCCTGTCTCACAATGGCTTTTTGCAACACATGCACTGTCCTTTCCATTATTCATGATGTGTTTTCACAGACAGTGCCTTGAACCATGAGGAGTACTCCTGTCTGTCTTCTGCAGAGAGAGCCTGTGGAACGAGGGGAAGTGTGCACACAGTAGACGGCTTGTTTTCATCCGCATTCAGAGAAAAACAGATGTCCAGTGATGTTTAATAGCGTGATGCTCGCTGAAGATGGACAAAGTTCATACTGTCGATGAAGTTATGGAGCAGGTCCAATTTTAAACTGTCTGTGTCTGTAATTCTCTGTATGAACTCAGCATCAAGCAGCCAGACTTTCATTATGTCAGCTGAGGAGATTTCTTTCTCTCTCGTGTCTGTGAAGAACTTCCCTGTTGAGTTTTACTTTGGCGGCGAAGTAGATTCAATGTATTTCCTGTTTTTGGAGCTATTGCATAAAATACAGCATTTTATACTTTATTTGAATATATATTTTATCTGGATTTGTGTATTCAACACTATTTTTATTCAACATTTTGTCATTTTATTGTTTTTACTCTAATATTTTCTCTAATATTCTAATATTTCTAGTTTTTACAACCATCTAACTGTGTTAAATTAACCCAGCATGTCATTAGTCCAATATTTACCCAGTTCAGGGTTAAAATGACTGAATATCTTTTATATTATACAACAAACCACCAAATTACTGGAATATCTTTTGCTGCCTGGTTATTTCATATTTCATGTGAAGGGTCTGAATCTTCCTTAAACAACAGAACAGTCCAGAAACTATGCAAATATTTGTCATTGATCTGCTAATATTTTCATTTAAGATATTTATTTTCATCTCCTATATCATCACATGATCCTTCTAGGTGTGTTTTTGGCTTTTGGACGAGAGTTTGGTTCTTAAAGGAAAAGAAAACCCAGTTTCAAATACAGTTTAGAAGATAGATTAAGACATAAATGAATGTTTCATGGTTATGTTTGAGCTCATACAACTAAGATATCCATCTTTGAAAGTCAGAATTCCCCCATTATGGATGATTTCATGAAGGCTGACATTTTTAATGAGCCCATATGATGTCAGAGCATTTCAACCAATCAGAAAATAAGGAAGATTTTTCTGATTGGTTGAAACATTCTGACATCACATGTGAGTTAGAAGCATCAGGACTGCCACACAGTAACTCACAACATTTTCATGCATGGCCACATATTTTCTTATGGACTCACCTTCTTACAAACTATCAACCTTTGGATCTTTACATGTAGTGATGTCTCCTGTACTGTTCCTTTAAGTTAGTTGTGATGCGACGAGTCCTGCTCACAAGTCCAGGCCTGAAACTCAGAATTTAAGTGAGCTCAGCGAAACTTTATACTTTCAGTAGATGTTCCTGTTTTTAAACTCTGAACTTACATTTTTCTGCACAATGAGGAGAAGTAGCACCGACCGTAACACATTTCTGAGTTTTCTGACGACACAAGATGCCTCCAGACAGTGCAACATGAAACACGCTTGACTTTTGTCCCTCTTTTTGTCTTTAGCTGAATACAAATTGTGCCTTCATGCTGATCGCTGCGGTAGGGCAAAAGGCAAATTTCAAGTCCTTGCAGGCTGACTTTTTTTTTCCCAAAGCCTTAAAATAAACTGGTTTGCCTGGAAATCTTTGTTGTTGTGCTTATGAAAATGTTCTGCACTGATGTTAACTATACCGGTGGGTTAAATGCAAAGTCAGTGGTGTGAGCAGAACAGATCATTTCAGCGTCCCTCCCCCTCCCCCCACCTCTTCTCTGTACACCATCAGCATCCATTCAGTATGCTGAAACACACACACACACACAGTTATTAGCTTTAATAAAGGCGGCTTGGTGAGTCACAGAGATATTTGCACCTTGATTAAAATGTGTGGATGTATCTTTAAACTATTGTTAAGAGCATTAGCAGAAGTAATACAGACATGAACAGAGTAGAAAATGCAGTGAACTGCAGGATTCACTCCAAACCCTCAGGCTATGAATCATCTTAATGTAATGTTTGCCAGCAGGTGGAAATGACTCAAATTTGTTCCCACAGTGAAATATGCAGCACACTGATACTCCTCTCCTATGCTCAGGCTGGTGTACAAGCAGAAACCATTTTGTTTCCATGCAGGCACCACATTAAAACATGGTCAGATAATCAGACATTTTTACGGGTATAAACAGTGGGAGTGAGATTGTCGTCAAATAGACAATTTCTGTCACAGTGAATTGTTGTTAATGACTCATGTAAAAGAACAAACTCTGTTATTGTGTTGACAATTAAATCTGTCCCTAAATATGTTAAATATTTTAGTTTTTTTGATCAAATATGCATTCAGTTGGAGTCTTACTGAGTGGTTAGAGTCATGGCAATGCTCTCATTACCTTAAATGAAGACATGGGCATAGGACAAAAGGAAATCAGATATCTGCACCAGCATGTTAAGCAGAATCTCAGCCACAAAGGAGAAACTCTGCTATCTAACGAAGCACAATGGAGGAAAATATAATGTATGCAAATGAGGGAAACAGACAAAGACCCTATTCTTCTCTCGGCGGTCTGTCGACTGTATCAGATTCCTAACTATCTTCTCATCCCCATCCACTGCACTCAGACTACATTATATCAAAACACGTCTCCGACGCCTCGTTGCTGCATCGCAAGTGTTTAAATAAAAGTGTATATTAAGGTTGTGTGTGTGTTATCTGAATGTAGCTACATGGTCTTTCCAAGTGATGCGACTGCTTGGTGATTTATGCTGTTACTATAAATTATTTTCCTGAATAAAACTGATGTGTATAATTGTATGTGCTTGTGGTTAAACTGTTGGCTCACATGACAGCATCTGTATCAACTGTAAAAGTGTTGTCATAAAAATGTTTTGTGTCTGAGGTCTTTGGAGAAAATATGCTTACCTTGTAAATAATTAATGTAATGAAGATGAGGGTCGAAGGTGTGTTTTCCTAATTCCATTATGTTGTGTTTTGCAGCTTCATGGATCTCTGCGGAGGAAGATTGAGGGCCACGCACCGGGACACGCACCGAAGCAGAATGGCCTCTCGTGTGGATTCTCCGGATCAGACTTTAAGCGGGTCCGTATGGACACCGGTGGTCTGGGACATGGGAGCTGCAACCACAACTTAGCCCAGCCCCATTCTCTGCAGGGGTCCTCAGCCATGGGCATGCAGAGGAAGAATTACATGATGCCTCACGGATTGGGGTCAGACATCTTCAACATGACCCTGAAAGAAATGAAAAAGGAGCCCACTGAGGTCCAGTCGTGTGGCCAGTCGAGCGCAGAGATGATTTTCGACTTCAAAGATGAAGGTGGTGGTCAGATTGACCCGGAGCTCCAGGATCTGTTTGATGAGCTGACAAAGAGTGTACCCCCACTGAATGACCTGGAGTTTGAGAAGATGCTGAAGCAGGACGATACTTTCGGTTTAGATCTTGGTCGGCCGAGCTCAGCAGGAGCCGCCGCCGGTCTGTGTTCCCCGCTGGACAGGCCGATAAAAACGGAGCAGTCCCCAGATTTTGGCCAAGTTCACTGCGGCTCACCGCAGCTTCGACCGGCCTCAGCGGGCCCCTCTTTCACAGTGACCAGCACCTCTTCCACCACCACATCACAGAAAGCTAACACCCAGGCGGGACACCCCAGAGCCATGCCCTGCTGGCCAGAAATATCCCACGCAGAGCAGCTGAAGCAGATGGCAGCAAACCAGCAGCAGCCGAATTCACTTCTGCATCACCACCATCAAACCCCACCTGTGGGACTGACCAGCTGGGCTCCTGCCATGAGCACCCACTCCTCCACCAGCACCTTCCCCCAAGATAAGGTCTCCAGCCAGGCTCCACTTAACCAGCAGAGGATCGGGCCCCACAGTAAAGGGATCGGCAACAATTGCCTCTTCAAGTCGAACGGCCACAACGGCGCCCATCATTTGGACATGAAGGTCCTCAGCACCAAGCCCACGTTGCACTTCAGCCCTAAAGCCCCCAGCCAGCCTGTGTCCATCATGACCAGCCCAGTCACCAAGACAGAACCCCAGCAACAGTCGCTGTCACCGGGCCAGAATCCACCACATGCAGCTCTCCATTTCCAGAACCAACAGATCTCCACATCAGGGGCGCTCTGTCTGCAGCCCAAGCCTGGTCCTGCAGGGATCCCATTCAGACTGTCCCAACAGAGACAGGTAAGGGTCCGCCCAAAACTCCTTCACACATCTATCTTCGAGCTTTTCCAGAAAAACAAAATGCCATTAGATTTATAATGTGTGTCGAACAATCAGATCACAAGTGGACGACGGAGACGTATCTTTGTTCACACCTGTATTTAACATGTGTCTCCAAAGCATCCTGCTGACCACTTCTGTTCAGATCAGAGGTGAAAGTTGTACTCAAGTCAGAGCAGCGTTACTTCAAAATATTACTCAGGTAGAAGTAAAAAGTAGTCATAGTATGAGTGAAAAGACTGTTCAAGTGCTGAGTAACTGAACATAATGTCAGATTTATTTTTTAAAACTCTGTAATCAGACAGAAGAAAATATAAAATGTGCAAATTGTGGTACAGTGGTACCTTGATTTAATTCGTTCAGTGATTAAGCATCACCTTCTTAAAGGTACAGTAACCACACAGGTAAAGTGAACGAGTGAGACGTGGGGGTGGATGTTGTGGCGTTCACAGCGCCAACTAGTGGCGGACGGTGTACCTACAAAACTCATAAGTTGATGCCTTTGTAAGTCAAGGTCCCACTGTACATATAAATAAAAAGTAATGACTTGATGTAGCCCAATGTAGCGGGGTAAGAGTAGCATTTCTTCTTCACACGTCTACTCAAGTAAAAGTAAAAAGTATGGTGCAGTAAAACTACTCTTAGTACATTTTTTTCCAAAAGTTACTCAAGTAAATGTGACAGAGTAAGTGTAACTTATTACTACCCACCTCTGGTTCAGATGTTACTATGGCAACATCAGGGTCCGCTCACAGTTTTCATGTAACTCACCAGAGGTGCACCAGATTTTGTAGCTAGCTAAAAGAGAGGACCAGTACATGTACAGGCTGTTACACTGTGTCAGGTGAGAGGACAAAGACGACTTGTACTGAGCACAGGGCAAGACGAACGAGACTAATCCCAAGAAAAGCAGCAGCTTTCAGTCCTACACTGATGATGTATTTTTTGTTATGACCTCATCAGGATGGATTAGCATTTACACTACAGCAGATACATGGTCACATATCCCAGTACCACCTCTACATGTGGTTTGAATGATCGAATCTCAATCCCTCTTGGTGGTCGTTTAGCACTGTCCACTTGTGATCCAATCACCCGAGATGCATTTAAAACCAAGTGTAAACAGGCTCTAAAATCAAGGGGTTAACTATAGTTACAAGGTCTTTTTGTGCCATCATCTATGTTTTTATACTTCAAAATATTTCATCCGGCCTGTGCCCACAGTGTGCTGTACATGACATCAACACTACAACACAGTGCCATGAAATTATGATCTGGGTTAATGAGAACATCTGTAGTGTCCCAGTAAAGAGCCATGACTCAAATGTACAAACAGTGTTCGGAGGTGATAGTACAACATTTACCCTGAATGGCTGCCTCCTGTGTATTTTATTACATTGTATAAACAGAGTGAATAATAGCACAGGTTGTCCTTTTTTTCTGCTGAAGGTGCAGTAACACGATACACAGCACAGTCCAACTTCCTCCTCATCAGTCGGTTTTCCCTCAGTTTTGCTTGCAGCAGCCAACCTGCTGTCTCAAACAGCCACAATGCAACACTGTTTGTTTTTTGGGACTTTATTGTTCCTGCTAATGTCTGCGCCTTTGCTGCTGTGACTCCCTTCAATATGTATTTCCCCTGAAAGTGTTTTGACGATGACACAGATTGCCAGAGCATGGTAGATTAACATGCAGGACTTCTAATTTCTCTGCTTGTCATGGTGGCTCCCCGTCAGGGCACAGATATGCACAGCGGGATTTGCTAATTGGAGGTTGTTAGCTACAAGGGACAAGTGGTGGAAAATGACAGTAATCTGCTTAGCCTGGTGCCGGAGGTTGAATCACTGATTTGTTATGATTGGGGAGATTTAGACCGTCCCCTCTTTCATTTTTGCACCAACAGTATCTGTGGCTGTCTTTGTGTGAAATGATAATGCGAGCCGCACAAGAGAGCTCTCGTAACCTCTACAGATCAAGGGAAGTGCTTGAGTGACTGGGAGAGGGAGGGAAGAGGGAGAGAGGGGAGGGAGTTATACAGACATGGAAGTAAACAAGGTAGGATGACAAATACATCAACGCAGAGAGATGAAACAGGACCAGTTTTACCACTGTACCAACAGATACTCAGGGTTATGTTCAAATACTCCCTAAAAAAAAAATCTTTATCTGAAGCTTTTCAAAGATACTTGAGGTAAAAATATACAAAATAACACTAATAGGCACCAAATGTGAGATCTTTTCTGTAAACACAACATATCAAATATAAAAATGAAAAGTAGAATTACCGTATTTTCTGGACTATTGAGCGCACCTGTCTATAAGCCGCTATTGAATTTATTCAAACAGTTTCATGTGGTCCACTCTGACCGGGTCTGATGTGACGAGGCTAAATGTATCAGCGCTTGCTAGCTTGTAAAACGCTAACGAGCTTTGTGCCGCCAATACTGAGCCACAACGGTGTTTAAACCACAGGGTTCAAAGCGTCGGAAAAAAGTAGCGGCTTATAGTCCGGAAAATACGGTACTTGTCTTTTTTTAATACTAGTGTTACTATTAGCATTAATCATAATAATAATAATTCTCTTACTTTAAATGCAATGTAAAAGTCAATTTATAAGCATGGCAAGCAATTAAAAAGTGCAGCAGTGAGAAAGAAAGAGGCTTAAAAGAGCTGGATATCAAATAGTGAAAAGGCCTTTAAATGGACTTTTAATAAATTATTTAAAAAGCAAAGTTTTCCAAAGCCCAGAGCTCCTGAAAGTAAAACTTCTGTCACCTCTGGTCTTTAAAGTGCTGAGGATACGAGGCAGCACTCCACTTCATGGGGTCGGTGAGACGGCTTTCTCAAGGACATTGTGTTTTAATGTGTGGTTTGTTTGAACAGAAAGAAATTATGTCAACATGAAGCTGGGGGCCGTGATGGTGTTGGGATAATGGAGAAGAAATAAGAGCTCAGACTTCAGCACGGACAGGGTTAAGAGTCCAGCTAATGAAGAAGGGACAGCTCGCAGAGGGAAGAAAAAGAGTGGAGTCTCTTCCCACAGTGAACTGAATTAGTAATGGCAGAGAAATAAAGGTCCTGAAAGAATGGCCTGATCCCCTGTGTAACACTAGCGACGAGCAGCCGGCTTCCTCCCGCTGACTCGAGCTGAAGAGCTTTTTTAAAAACAGTCGGACGTGTGAGCTTTTTGTACGAAGCTCGTTCTTACAATTTAATAATCAGCTGCAGAATCAAACATGTCAACATTTAAATGCACCACTGTGCAGCTCTCTAATTATGAGGTCAGACGAAAAAAAATCGACTTCACTCAGTTTAAGCTTGAATACATTCTGGGGCAGCGGACACTAGAGGACACTAATGCTTTATGAAACCTGAGTTACTGTGGTTGGTGGGCAATGCTATTTCAAGGGCAATATTTTGTGTTGCTAGTCACATGAGGAGTGTAGCTGGGTTGTGTATTTTAGCTGAAGAGAGGAAAAAAAATACTTGTGGGAGTCGCACGGTAGTGTCAAGATAGAAAGAAAGATATTTCTGGTGTATTACAAATCATTGCAGGTTATTATTTATAATGTCTGAAACTGAATCCTAATATTTGAGGAAAGTGTATTGATTTACTCACAGTTTTGTCTGGTAACTAAACACCAGGCAACCATTCAGATTCAGGAAGGCCATTTTAAGGCAACACACGAGCTAAACTGTTGTCTGCAACACACTGATCGATTGACTTACCCTTTAATTTAACTGAACAGGATAGTTTTCACATTAGTGAGCACACCTGCCTCTTTGACACATTAATAAATCTTGTTTTGGCTAAATCTGAAATGGTTTTGCATATTTGATTGCATTATAGAGGTATACTGTGGAAAGTTTGCAGTTTATTTTTGTAAATCAACGCACATCTGAGACCAGACATCTGATCATGATCCCACTTCCCTTACTGGCTCATCAACTGTCCACTAACAGCAAAAATGCACCTTTAACCCAAACGACTAGAAATCAAAATTGTAGCAGCGACTAAAGATAAAGGTTAACTTGCAGTAAACATTGACTCCTCAGCTTTTGTTGATGATGTTGTGGCACCACATCCTTCAGTCAGGATAAGGAGCGGGGCCACTGGGGCCGAGCCTACCAGGTCACTCCGGCAGTGCAGTGAAGGGAGTGCTTGTTTCCTGGGAAAGGGAGCTGTGGCCAAGTCCAGATGCCGAGGCCCTCCCCAGGGACAGCATCCTGAGACCAGACTGGAGGAAGTGCAGTGTGAGAGCCGGCAAGGCTGGGCCTGGATCACTGTCAGCTGCCTGCACTGCCGCAGGATGGGAGACTAAATCACTCCGCTCCTTCTCTCAAGCCCGGACCACATGTGGTATTCATTTACAACAAGCTTGTGAAGAATGAGAGGGGGAAAAAACATGGAAAACAGCTTTATGACACATCAGGATGACAGAGAGGATTACTCACTTGTACATTCTAAAATACCCCTCATTGGGTTTTTTCCCCCTTACAACAAAGATGGACCCCTCCGGTTTACCTCCGTGGGGAAAATCTGTGTGATGGTCACAATTTCTTAGAGTCTGTGGATGCAGTGAATCAAAGCCAATGACTTTCTGGAGTAACGGGAGAAACCACTGTTTTGATGTTTCAGTCCCTATGTAACCTCATTGCCATGCTTGGTTTGCTGTGTGGGTTGAACTCAGGCAGAGAAGGCGAATATTAGCTTATGTGAAATGGCTTGTGACTCCTGATGAGTTTGAACTTCCCCTCTTCTCTAATCCCGCCTCGTTAGTTCTCCAAATTTCCCTCCATTCATTATTATTCACTCAGACGCACACATGTGTATACTTTCCCCCTCTGTTCTCTGTTTTCCTTCTGGGGATCACAAAGTCACCACCTTGTAGATGTTCGTTCTGTGCAGAGGATCTGTCCTCTAAGTAATAGCTTCTGCCAAATGCACTGTTGGGTTTCTAATCCATTTCACCCTGGGAAACATTTTAAGTCAACACAATGAGTGACACTGTATACACAGTGTGTGTTGACTTGGATATGCTGCACATTAACCTCCTTCATGACAAATGCTCACACTTGGTTGAAGCGCGAGCATTGTGCGAGCGTCCTTGTGTCCACATGAAAGACAAGTTTTACTTGGAGTGCGTGAATGGTCTGCTCAGCTGTTTAAGAAAAAAAAGCTGTAAGAAAATACGCAGTGCAAGGACGTATAACATCTCAAACATGGCGAAAGCTTATCTGCAAAAGCATACGGCGAGGACGAGACTTCAAACAAAAAAAAGCTAGTTTGGACGTCTCAATTAAATCTGAGTGCTGCCGACTACAACATTTTAATCAGTGATAGTGTCAGGAGCCAAATGGGTTTCTAGAGGATGGATGCCTCCATGCCAAACACAACACAGTGATCAGTAAAGGAGAGCTTATTAAATGGAGGTAGTCATGGTGCTGGCGCTTAACTTCCCATCGGCACACATTTCCTGCTGTCTCAGGGATTCTTTCCACTCTCTTTAGACACAATTATCAAGGGAGAGGCAGGCCTTGAGGAGGGCTCGCACTCCCCCTTCCAAAAAAAGCCTCTCTCCAAGTCTCCCTTTTTCATCTACAGAGGGAGTAGCCTTGACCACATTCTGGAGGTTGAAAAGCATCTTTGACACAGATCTGTGATGTCTTGTAGAGTTTTGCCCTCTAGTGGTCAACCGATGTTGTTGCATTGTTCTGGTTTTTGTATTTCCACAGCACCGTTTAAGGCTCTTAGCAACGAGGAGGCAGAAAAGTAGCACCGCTGATACTAATGTAAAGGCTCCCTCTGTCTTTTCTTTACAGGGGGTTCCCACAGGTCCACGGCTGCCCACTAATGGAAGCTTAGGAGTCATGTCGGCCCCGTCGCAGCCACGACCCCCGGCTCCAAACAACCAGCAGAAAGGCCCAGTCAAGAATCAGGCCATGCAAAGACAGCTTAACCAACAACAGCATACCATCAGCAACTCAGTAAGCTGTGTTTAGATCATTCGAATAATGTTTGAATGTTAAGTTATGTAATGAGTATTCACAGCTTTGTCCTCCCTGTGTTCAGGACAAAGATAATACACACGATCAGTTCAGTCGTCATCTCACAAGACCGCCACCAGATTATAAACAGTCAAGAAGTATGGTGGGAGTTCAGCAAGGAAGCATCTTCACAGGTACTGGATATTTCTGAGGATTTAAACAGGCTCTAACTGCTAAGTGATCACAATATTGATGAGTGGTTTTTTTTTAATGCCTCTTCTTTTAGGTCAAAACTCCTCCCAGTCTAACAGCAACGGCCCTGAGAATAGCCTACAGTCCATGTCTTGTCACCTCCCAAATGGACCTCCTTCCAAGATGAGTCCCTCACCCTCAGACCGGAGATTTAGTATCGGGACAGACTGTCATCCGAGTCCTTGTATCACTCAGTTCCAGCAGCAAAACAGTCACAATCGTATCGGCCTGAATCAGAGTAAACCGAGGTTCCTGGGGCCGAACACGCAAGGAAAGTCCTTCGTTATGAACAATGTAGCAGGTGTACAACACCAGAGACCGACAGCTGACTTGCATTCCTCGGGGGTGCAGGGACAGGGTCTGGGAGGCTTGATGACAAATGCCAGCATGGGCTGGAGTTCAGCCAACAAGCAAGTGACAACTGGACTCGGTGTGAGGCGGCTACCCAACCCACTGCAGTCTCAGGGTGCGCAGGACATGCCAAACCATCCATACCAACAGAGGCACATCGCCCCGCCCAACCAGGTAGCGCCAGACCTCGGGATGCTCCCTCTAAACCCCTCAATAAGAGACACGGGTCCAAGAGTGAGCCAGGCGATGATGGGCTCCCCGTCAGCAGTGGGGAACTTGAACCAGGCCTCTCCTGAACAGAGGGTACCAGCAGGCAGCTTTGCAGAGCCCAGTCCGAGCTCCAACAGCTACCAGAATAACAGAGCCAACCCCCTGACCTTTGACTTCCTCCCAGAGGGAGACAACACAGTCCCAGGAATCAATGCAGACTCAGACTTCATAGACTCTCTGCTCAAATCTGGCTCTGGGAATGATGACTGGATGAAAGATATAAACTTGGATGAGATTCTGGGTAGTCACTCATGAATTTGGGTCACCGATTGCTAAAAATTGACCGTTATAGAGGTCAGGTGTGTAAGGTGGAAGGGATAACATTTGTAAATAATGTTAAAATGGAATTTTATAAACTCATATTATTTGTTATCCAAGTATACGGAAATGTTTTGTATTGTATTTACTGTGAAAAGAATTTGTGTTTGGTTGTTAGTACTCTGCATATTTGTTCCTGGTATATTGGCCAAGAAACTGCTTTTCTTTGCGGTCACTGTTTTTGTGGTCTGTATGTCATGCTCTAGTGCTGTCGTATAGGAGAAAATACAAAGTTCCCACTGTGAAAAGAAAACATTGCTGTGTTACTTTCTACTTCATCTTGGTTTGGCATGACATCGTATTTACCCTCTGAAGTTTTGCTACCAAACACACACGCAGAGAATCTTGCCACAACAGATTTTTCTTCCTTATTGTTCAAGCCTTTGCATCTGTGGTAGTTTTTGATGCAGTTAAAATAATGTAACCATTATTTTTTTCATGTGATATTTAATAATTATTGGGATAGTAATTAGGCATTATAATACATGTAATTAATAAAAATTTATTTGAATAAAGTGTTGCTTTTGTTTTTATTTAGATTATTTAGACTTGTACGCTTTATACTAACATGCAGACACTGTGTAGAAAATTATAGTCTTATATAAAGCACAATACCCTCCCAAAATTAATGTAACTTAAAGACTGTTTTCCTTGGGGTTTTTTTTCATGCCATCAATGTTTAATTGGGTTTTTATCATTTTATATTCAATATGTGTCAAAAGACGACAATACCCTTGGGTCCTACGCTGTGGCAGGACAACACAGATGTTTTTCATTGGGATCAGTTAGAAGACTTTCGATATACCGTAAGGACCCTTCAGTGGGTTTCCTCAGAGTCACTGAACAGAACCCAAACCTTGAATATTACTGACACAAGATTAGAGTCAGAACTGGATTGGGAATGAGGTCCAGCACGAGACTGTCCTCCCAGCACCTCCAAAACTCTGTCAGGTGAGTCTGCATCTCATCAACAGGCCGACAACACAAGCTCACCACGACTACTATGAAAAGACATTTTGATGACATATGCCATGATGATTTTTGAGGAATTTGCACAACTATGTTGCTGTTTGGTGATTTTTGATGTCATGACTTTTTCTTATGATTTTATACCATGACTTTTTTTTAATGAATTTCAAAGACATGCTAAACGTTTTTTGTTTTTTTTTTCATGAATTTTGATGACATACTATACTAGGATTCTCCAACTCCGGTCCTCGAGACCCCCTATCTTGCAAGTTTTAGATCAGTGTTGCCCAGTCCTGGTCCTCGAGACCCCCTATCTTGTATGTTATAAATCTGTCCCTCTTCCAACACACTTGATTCAAATGATCAGCTCATCATCAAGCAGAATCCTGAAAATGATCCTGGTCATTTGAATCAGGTGTGTTGGAAGTGGGACACATCTAAAACATGCAGGATAGCGGCCCTCGAGGACCAGGATCATGCAACACTGATCAAACACTTGCAGGATAGAGAGGGTCTTGAGGACCGGAGTTGAAGAACCCCGTACCATACGATGAGATTTTGCCATGATTTTTGATGTCATATGAAACTGACATCACCTGCTGGCGAGCCGGTTGGAAATAAAACCTGCAGGGTCTTAACCCTCCATAGCACGACTTTGACACTTGTGTACTATACTTAGGCTTTTTTTCCATGGTTTTTGATGACATACTATACTATGACTTTTTTGAAGGATTTTTGACGACATACCATAGTATGAGTTTTTTGATGGATTTTGGACGACATACTATAGTATGACTTTTTTGGACAACATACTATACTATGACTTTTTTGATGGATTTTGGACGAAATACTACAATATGACTTTTTACATGAATTTTGGACGACAT
>OOFC01016167.1:0-52359 GCA_900323345.1 Pseudochromis fuscus | reverse complement strand
AGGATATGTTGGAAGTGGGAAAATGAAGAACTGATTTCATTTTGGGGGTGATCCGCAACACCGTCTGGATCCAGGAATTTTTTTAAGGATTCTCCTCGCAAAGTCTCTCCTCAAAGGCGTCCATCTTGATATGCTAGCGTAAGTGCAGTGCAGTTGCTCGCGCCCTCCGCGCCCAGGCGACGCACTCACACTTTTGGAGCTGTACGTGGACGCCTCCGCGCCTGTCCGCTCGAGCGCTTCCTGACGTGTTCCATGACATTTACGTGACGCAGACCCTCGTGCACCAACGCGGACATGCGGACGCGGAAAGAATCAATTGGCCTTAACAGTGCTTGGTGGAGGTCTGCGCTCTCAGAGTGCTTTTCTAGTTTTATGAAAATTTTGTGTAAAAAAAAAAAAAAGAAAAAAAAAGAAGAAGAAGAAGAAAAGAAAGAAGTAACTGGAAATGCAAGTCAGACTTTGTATTTCTATTTTTTTGGAAATTATATTAATTAGTTTTTCATCAACAGACAACGGTCAGCAAACATACATAACTAATAATGTCTACAAAAAATGTAAAATACAACCCCAGCCCCCCAAAAATAAACAGACATTTTTAGCTCCTCGAGCCCAACATGAGCCAATAAATCCGTGACCCTGTGGATATAGGAAGGCAAAAAGACAACTGTCCAATTAAACAGGGCGAGTTGTCCAGAAGAGTGGCATAAGCTACTGAGTCAGATTGAGCATACGAGAATGGACGACCTGCTGGTAATATCCCAAAAAACACCAGGAGGGGACATGGTTTATAATCCAATCCAAGCATCTCAAAGAAACACTTGAAAATAGATCCCCATGGATCATTTAGGGCGTGTCCAGAATTGATTAAATGAGATCGTTGGTTCCAGTCTACAGTGAGGGCAAGTAGGGTCTGTATTAGGGAACAAGTGGTGGACTACCCTGAAGTAAGACCATGCTTGGTCCTGAAAGAGTTGGAGTGAATCCTTTTTAACTCACAAAAATAACCTGAGAAAGAAATGCCAGTCAGGTTCAAAGAGAAAAATATTAGTTACAAGTAAAAAAGTAAAAAACAAGCAAAGATTTTCAAATCTGTTCGACCTGTGATCTCTTGTTCTGTTTCACCAGAGTTATTAGAAAATTAGTGAAACTCTGTCAATTTTGTTGCAACAGCCTGATGTAAGCTGATGGATTTTTTTCGGCCAGTGAAATATTTGTTTACCCAATACATGGATATGGATAATATTTCCAATATTTTGAGGCATAAACAACGTCCTGTGGGTGTGTTTCCTATAGGTGTGGTGACCAGTAGTCAGTTGGGTTGTGGTTGCTGTGGCTAGTGGCCACAGTGTGGGGAAATCACAACATAGTAGCAAATGCAGAAATCAGGATGAAGCACAGGAACTCGTGTGGGAAAGGAGAGAAAGTAAAGCAATGATAATAATAAACTTTACATTTACTGTGTTTCCTTTTGTTGTCAAGAATTGTATCCGTCTATTTACATTGCGGTCATTTAAAACACATACAAGTCATACCATTGATATAGCTCTAGTAAAGGGCCGTAGACATTTTTGTGGACTGACAAGCTCCTCACAAAATGTTCTCAAGTCTCATCACATCAAATCTAATATAACAGTGCATCTCTAAGTTGGTTAAAGTGAATTACAACGCATTAAAGCATCAGAATATATCAATGGCAGAGAAACAGCTCACTGTGTAATATGTCACCATTGAGGGCGGCAGTTTAAAGACAGCTAAAAATGATTAATGCGGGGACATGACAGAATGAGAATTAATGAACAATCCAGTCATATAAGTGGTTAAACAAACTGCCAAAGATGGAGAGGAGCCCTCATTTAGTGTTGAAAGACGGGAGCAAATATGTGACAGGCCCCTCCCTCCTCAGCTGTCTTGCAAGATGTCCATGAAAAACTAATCAAACTGTAATTGTGTGCAGAAGGAGCTGTGTTTGCCTAACATAAAAGAAACAATGAGTCGACTGTGTGACAAAGCAGCCGGGGGCTCGTCCTATATATTCAATTAAGTAATGGAACAGCGATTATAAGGAAACTGTTCATTCAAGGTTTGAGAGAACACATCACATTTCATTTAAGTGCAGTACTGTTTGAAATTTAAAATGCATTAGTGGGAGCAGGGGTGTGAGGACTGAGGTGATGGGGTGTGTGTGTGGCTCACAGCTGGTTTGCATGTTTCCTCTAAAGGTGGCAGTGGCTGCCTGATGTCCTTGGAGAGGCTCAGATGGACGCCCACATGCAGGTCCAGGTCTTTAGTCCCAGCATGCAGCAGTGTGGAGAGACAAATTGAAACGCTGAGAGAAGTGTTTAACCCCTGTCACCCCTCCAATTAGCCAAGTGGCGTACCATTTCTTAAAAGGTCTTGAGAACATTTATTTGGCCATGAAGAGAGTAATGGAGAGAGCTACGATCATAGGTAGGCTTTTAATGATTAAAACTCAAGAGTTTTCAATAACATATAAAATGAAACAGGACCTTATTTTCAGTTCATCTTGAAAAAAGAACAATAATAAGTGAATGCACCTCATCTCCTCCAGGTACTAACGACTAAAAATGAAACTTTGACTTGATCTTGTACCACCACTGACAAAAATCAGAAGGAAATACAGTGGAGTTCAGGGTTCACAGATAATCACCCTTTTCTCCAAACTCCTAAAAGCTCCCAAGTTGCCAATCAGCACCTGATTAACACCAAAGGCCTTCCTCTTCCTACTCGCCGCTTTCATCTCGACAGTGATCTACCCTCCGAGTGAAATGGAGACTGTGGACTTGTCAAAACTGAGTCTGCGGACAGTCTGCATCTTGTTATTCACACCTCACCAGTTTTTTTTTTTTAACCAAAGCCAAGAAGAACTAAAATTTGGATGTAGTCTGTCATCTAAATGTTTTCTTTTCTCCCCTCAAAGCTTACAGCAGTAAGGAAATGGTCATTATGCTTAATTTGGACCCCATCATGGTTCTACTGAGAACTGTTCAAAACCAGCTCTTTAAATTCTTAGTTTCTTGGACGTTTCTACGTACTCAATACAATTACTTTGAACTTCAATGTCATAAAAGGAGAAATTCAATCCGGCCCACTCGAATGCTTTTCACCAACAACTGAAGAAAATCCCCACAGGTTAATGGTAGGTCAGCGCTGAATGGGGGACTTCCCACTGGAGACAGAGGCTATCTGACGGTTCATCTGGTTAGCAGGTATAATAGGACAGGGTCACAGGTGAGCCACAGATCAGTATGTCTCAATCTTTATAACCTAAGTGCTTCACAAACTACTGTTGGAGGCTGTATTCTTGTATTTCAATGAAACAGGCAGCTTAGTGTTTTACTTGCTTTTTTTCATTTCTACATGTACCGTCCATTATTTAAAGAGACTTCCAGATCTGACACGTGATGTCGAAATGTAAAGGATTGATTTGGCTCAGAGCTTCATGTCTGCCAAAATATGTTCAGGCTGCAGTAGCTGGGTCATTGATTTCCATTTTAACAATGACTTTAACAGACAAATAACTCAATTGTATAATTTGCCACAGTCATCAGAAATCTCCCCAACAGTTCCTCCAAAGCTGCACTGAAGTTTAGTTTAGCTGAAAAGTGGATTTTACAGACAAATGTTAAAAAGTTTTGTACCACTGAGTCAGTGACGTGCGATGAGGGTAAAAAGTTGTGACTGATCAGACTCTTTCATAGTCAGATTTACAAATATATGATCAAGCAATTTACTAAAAATTTCAACTTCTTCCATCTTTGCAGTCAGTGCTAAGCAGAATTAAACAGACTGCTGAATTTGAATTTTGATGAATCTGATTTTTAGCTAGCACTTGCCGTCTATACATAGATCAGTGGTTCTCAAACTTTTTCTGTCATGCCCCCTTTGAAGAATGAAAAATTTTCATCCCCCCATCCAAACAAAAATGTAACATTTATTGAAAGAGGGAAAAATTGCAACTATTCTTCTTTAAAACTCATAAAAATGTGCAATCACATATTGTAGAACAGTAATAATAAAGTTCTTTGAGTTCAAAGAAAAATATATGAATCTATCAGGTTGTGCTAACTTAATAGCATCACTTTATTACTTACTAAAATGACCTTTTTATCCACTCCACACTTTTTCAGCACAAGAACAATAAAGTACAACATGAGTAAAAACAACAACAAGTGTACAGACAGGCCTCTGGTCATCTCCATCCACATTAGCAGTGAAACCCAGAGCAGGATCTGCCTCGTCATATTTTCTGCTCTTGGTCTTTGGTGTTTGGTCGTTCTCCTCATTTGGTTTTGTTCTGTTTGTACCTGATGTGTTGCCTTTTTTGCTTTTGCTCCTGTAATGTATTTCTCATGTTTACAGACAGAGGACCCTCTCTGGATCAGTCCCTGTTTCTCCAGCTCATTTTGTTTATTGCAGGGGTGTCAAACTCACTTCAGTTCAGGGGCCACATGCAGCTCAATTTGATCTCAAGTGGGCCGGACCATTAAAATAACAGCATAATAACCTGCCTGGGGGCGGCAGTGGCCCAGTGGATTAGGACCTGGGTTGGGAACCGGGGGCTGGCTGGTTCAAGTCTCAGCCAGGATGAAGTATGGAGTGTGGACTGGTGGCTGAGGAGGTGCTGGTCCAGTGCCTCCTGGGCGCTGCCTTTGAGCAAGGAACCAACTGCTCCGGGGGCACCATACAGTGGCCTTTCTCTGAGCTCTGTGACCTCCCTGCACATGTTATGGGCCCCCTACATTTGTGTGATTTGTTAGGGGCCCTGTATAATAGAGTGTAAAATGCAATTTTCATTGTGTGTGCTGTACTTTGTTTTGCAAACAAACAATGACAAAGCTTCTTCTTCTTCTTCTATAAATAACAACAACTCCAAATTATGAACTATCCTTTTAAAAAACATTTTATGGTCCTGAAATTTCTTAGGAAAATGTATCATTTTTATCAGTTCATCAATTACACATGTGCATTACAGATGACCGTGGATCTGCAGTGACACAAAACATTTAGTCACAGCCTGTGACTGTGGTTCTCAAACTGTGGGAACAGTTCCCACAGCAGAACAAGCTGAAACCCGTGGGCTCCCACACGCTCCTGTTGTGAGGCAGAGGTATTGGCTGCCTCACCTCATTCTTTTCAGTGTGGTTTTATGTCAGATCAGCAAAAACAAATGTGTCATACACACTCATGAAATACATGATTTCCTGTGAAAGGTGAAGACATATAATAAAAGTGTCTACAACCATTACATTGGGAGATAGCAACAGGCAATTGCATCAGCTGAACCCAGTTTGTGAGGGATTGTGTAATCTGTAGTGAGGTTCAACTCATCGCAGCCAGGGACAGGAACTGAACAGGAAATATGCAAAATCTGTAAGTTTTGACAATAAAAATGATAGAAATCAGACAGAAATTACATTTAAAGCACCAGTCAGTGGACAAACATTAACATTTATTTAATCTGTTTTGTTGTTGTTACTTATTATGACAGGCGAGCCTCTGTCTCACCTGCCTCCCTCTTTCCCTGCACTTGGCAATATTTGTAGTTTCCTACCATTTCAGACCAAGCAGGGCTACAGCAGCAGCCCAGTGCTCCCACGTTGCCTTCAAAACATAGAAAATTGAGTTATTCTTCATATTGTCTACATTACAGCATTTCCATATGTGACGTCTGCTTCATAAAAACCTCAACCTTCAAAGTGTGTGCAAGGATGTAGCAACAGACAGAAAAACACACACAAAAAAACGAGGAATATTCCTGATGACAAGACACTTTCTGTAGGTTTACCACATTCAGGCCTATTAGGGGCATGTTTATTTGAGTGCAGCCCAACACATGCATATAGTATTTTATTACTAAAGCATCGGCATAGGACTTTCGGGGGTAGATCTTGGGGTGTGCTTTCAAGAAAACACAACCACTTATTAAAGTCTAGACGCAACATAAAACCATCAAAAGTCCTGACGTAAGCACTCATAGACTCTCATGGACAGAGCTGTGAGGATCTGTTCAACCGAGCTGGTTTTGCAGAGTGTTGGAAGAGATTTAGTGCAAACATCAGTGGATCGAGTGTAATGCGTAGTGACAGAGCAAATGAAAGCCACTTCACTACATGCATCATACAGTAGTGGGATAACAACAGCAAAAACAAAATATCCATCAATATGTTCTCCCTCCAGTTTTCATCATGAGTTGTGGTGATGAAGAAATTATAAATGGCCTGCAACCAAAAGATTTAAGACACAAGACAAAAACTAGCAATGAAAATCCTCTGCATGAAGAGTCACGTCATTCAAGTCAATTTGTACTATTTCAAAGATTGTTTTTCTCCCTTTTTTTCAGATGATTTCCTCTGCAGCACAGCCAAGACATTCCTCAATATCCAGAGGTCTCCCACCTGCAGCATGGTGAAGATATCCAAGCTGAATTTACAAGCTCTGAAACTGTATTTTGGTGGTTGAACCTGCATGTGCAAGTAAATAAACCTGCAGCTATGGCTCAGGGGAGTAAGAAACTTTTGGGTTTTAAAACAACTTCCTGCTCCACCACCTCTTACAGGTGAAGGCACTGAGAGCTTACAGCCTTCGAACGAATTCTCTACATAAAGAGATTTTAAACAGATCATTCTGATATAATTACAGGAAGTCTTTGGTTTATGACTTCCTTGACCTACCGTGTTTCGTAGTTACGTCGTCACCTCCCATAAACTGATGAAGAAAGTCTTGTTCCATCATTCTGATGTACACCTTTTGTGACATTAAAACAAATTTTGCACGGGAACTAGTTGGCGAGCTGAGCGGATGAATACATCGTCACACTGCATGGAAGACGGCTTTGTTTGCATTCACCCCCAAGCACAGGGACCACTATAGGGAACATACATCATGGTGGATTATGGGATGCGTCTGCCATGTTTGTGGTGTGCAATGGTAAACAGCCGAATAGCGCCAGGAGCCAAAATATATATTTGACACACATAATATTGATTTTATAAGACATTTTACAGGACACCAATAAAAAAAGTGGGGCATCATTGAAATAGGTGGAACAGATGCCTCAATGTGAGCGATCGCTGTTGCTTTCTAATGAATGTTCGGCAAACAGCTGATCAATCCTGTAGCACTGTTTCTGAAAATTATAATTCTGTAACAGCGCAAGAGAAGCATTGGTCTGCTTGGGAACATTGTTTTTTACATGTTTATACAATAGATTAATACCACAGCCACAGACATGACAACATCGCGATTGCTCCTATGGCTGCTACACAACCAAAACAGAGGGAGACAGGTGTTTTAGCCCCGACCTGAACAGTGGGACAAGAACATGATGAACTGATTAACTTCTCCCAGACCAGTGATGAGACTTACTGTCACATCCCACCATCTGCAACATCTGTGTCCCATTGTTGAAAAAATATAATGACATGACCAGAAAGTCTGCGCACTAAAAAGTGTAGAAATCTATAGGAACGAATGTGGCTGCTGATGAGTGGACCATAAATCCCAAAATGCTTTGTGATGTGACGTCACGATCCCGAACTCTATACCGGACCACATGCTTGTGTTTGCTTATTTATGCAAATTTACCCAGAATGCAAGCATGTCATGATGAGAAGTAGGTAAAAATGTTGGATATTTTCCCGGGAAGCCGCCATGCAGGGTGCCAATAATGTCGGGGTAATGCTGGTGAAAGGATTAATTAGGGTTAAAAAGGGTTAATTCTGATTTACAGTGGAGCTGTGAGCTGTCTATGTAACCAATACACTCAGGTGTGTTTTTTGGTGATGCCTGCACAGTACAACCTTAAAGTCTTAGTCTTAGAAAACTTTATTATCACCCATGGGGGCAATTTGTTGTCCAGCCAGCAAAAGGAGAAACTCACACCTCAAAAATACAATGTAACAGGCAGCAGGCAAAGACACTGTACACATACACTCAATAATAAATAGTAAATAAATACATAAAATGCACCGTGTGTCGAAGACCAATCATCGCAGCATATTATTGTTTAAAAGGCAGATGGTTGTGGGTACAAATGAGTTTTTGTACCTGTTTGTTCAGACCTTTCCTGTTAAAAATCTGCGACCAGAAGGCAGTAACTTGTACTGGCAGACCAGCGGGTGACCGGGGTCAGCCAGGATGCCCGGTGCTCTTCTAGTGGTCCTGGCTCTATACAGGACAGAGCCAGGGCCACTAGAAGAGCACCGGGCATCCTGGCTGACCCTGGTCACCCGCAAGTTAAAGTCAGCTTACAAAAGAGACTATATGACAAGCTAAAGACAGTGAGTCGTCATGATGATGATGACCATGACAAGGTGACCGTAAACAAAACAGAGGAGAAACTTTGGGGGTGGTTTGCTTTGGCCTCTGTTAGTATCTTGACATTCAAAGAGAAATTGTGAGCACTTTTGGAATGAAAGCATTTGTGTAAACTTTTAGTGAGACATTGAGATCGAGAACACAACAAGGTGAAAGGAATGAGGCTGCCTGTGTCTGCACACAGGAGCAGGCCTCAGGAGTCCGGAGGTCTGGCCTGCTCTTCAAATGGCACAGTGTTTGTTGGGGAATGTGCAATTATGGAGGCCAGGCCTTTGATCCAGGTTTTCCATCAGGGCTAAATTGTCCTCACATTGAGCACTGCAGTGTATCCTTGGGCACTCCTTTATATTCTGCTGCTCTTTCATGTGCACCCCTCTGGAACTCAAAGCATCCCCTCTTGAAAAGTAAGCTTTGGCCTGTCCATGCTCCAGTGCGGTAGGAAGAAAAAAAACTCCCCAGTGTGTCTATGTGTGTGTGTGTAAATGACCAAACAGTGAGCAACAAGTCATATCACAGAGAGAGTTAAGAGAGTTTGTTTGTATAAGCAATGAGCTGCAGAGTAAAGCACAATATCAAAATGCTGGTGTACGTGGTTGTGTTTACACGGCTTGAATTTCATATTGCACGTGTGTGGAAGAAGTGTTTGTGACAGGAAGTTTGTGTTCTCGTGCTTGCGTGTGTTTGAGTCTGTAATTGTGATTCTTTCCACATGCTCCCATGTGTTATCTGTCCTCCTCATAATAACTACCACCTCTGCCAGATTAACCAGAGGGGACTTTCTCTCATTTTTTCTTCCAGATAGTGATGTCAGATACTTTTTTTTTCTGTCATCAAGGTTAAATGTTGATTTTTTTCTCCTCAGCACTTCTTTATGCATGTAGTTTCCAGTGAGTCTAAACGTGAGCAACTGCAGAGGCTATTTATACCCCATGGTCACCTCAGATCATTAGATTGGTTCCCTGACAAGATGGAGATTATCTCTGTGAATCTCTGTGTGGCCTCATGTGACTTAATCGTCTGACATCACACTATATGTAAGCCTCTATAATCAACCACAAACTGAGATCACATGTTTTATGAGGAAGAAAATAACAGCGCCCGTAGAGGTGTTTCACTGGAATGTCCTATTTGAAGTCTTCACATGAGTGCTGAGCGTTGCATGGTTTCATTTACAATCACAATCATTTCCTGTCTAAACTTGCTGTAACTGTGTGTACATTGGGATACTTCACTCTGATGTCTACATGCATGAAGCAATCAAAACATTTCTTGAGCCCATCGAGCCATGAGTTTTATTCAAAGTGACCCTCGGAGAAATGGAGCATTGGTGCCTTATGCTTTTTTCTTTATTCAAAAGCAGCTGGGAGGAACAATTTTCTTCTCTGAGGAAACTATCTGGCCAAAAGTAATACCTCTTTAAAGGCTAAAATTGTCCTGTCTCTGGACATTAATCAACATCATAGTCAAAACAATGGATCTAACCAAAACATGATTAAACTGCAATATTTAGTACTTTAGTACATTTTCATAGAAATTAAAGTATTTTTTTTTATTATATTTGACGTTCAAGCCTAACAAGCTCACACAATGCTCTGAGTTTAGCAGAGTATTTCAATAGGAAGCCATTCAGTGTTTATTCATTACCCGGGACACATGCATATTAATACTTTGTCGAGCTCTTTACTTAATACCAAGTGCCATCACATTAGTTACATCTTTAGTTTGCCCAATACAGAATCTTTTCATCAGGATCACTGTTGTGTTTTCTAATCATTCTCTTTGGTTTCCTTCTTCCCGTGTTCTCCCCTCGTGTGTGTTCTGTTACTTCCTGTTTTATTTTATAAAGTTGCTTCCCTTGTGTGTCTCCTTCAGTATTGTTTCCTGTCTTTGTTTTTCTCCATCTCTTTTTTCCAAAATTACTTAGACCTGTGTCATGTCACCCCTGAGTATTTAATCAGTGTGTCTTCCTCTTGTCTATGCCAGTTTGTTGTGTTATCATGCTAGTCCTGCAATGTGTGCATGTTTTGTCGTTGCCTTGTTTTGCATGTTTTGAAATTTTAAGTCCAGTCCTCACTTTTTTTTAATATTTGCATTATTTCCCTCCATTCTGATTATTTTTGAAAGGACTATGTGGACTAATCCGTGTCATGACAGTCTCCCACTGAAGCAGACATCCATGCACATCTCATGACAAACTGGTGTATGTAAATAAATCATTGTGATGCACCATGTCTCATCCACGAATGACCAGTGCCATGAGGACTCCATGTGTTTTGGATGGAAGACTGTATGGACATCATCGACATGAAATGTGATGATGATGATGACGACGACGATGATTGTGAAGCCAGAAAACAACTTTGAGTTGACAGACAAACTTTTTCACAGTTTGTTGCTTCAGTGTTTCATGTTCACAGGTTAAATTTCTTAACCTTGACTTAAATTTTGCTGTTTTTAAATAATAATAAAAAAGATGTTGAACTGATGTATCAGCTCCAGCACAGTCACTACACAACATGATAATCTACAAATTGTAACCAGGGCAACACTAGACATGTTAGATAGATAGATAGATAGATAGATAGATAGATAGATAGATAGATACTTTATTAATCCCCATTTGGGGAAATTCAATTCAATGACCTGTTACCGGGTCATTCAGCTGCAGAGGATGAGGATGACATGAAAGAAAAAAATAATGATTCCAATAGATGTTTTAGACACCGATCATTAACAATTGCACTTAAAAATACACTTATTATAAATAGCCTACAGTAATTTAACTGGGAGAACACACATGAATCAATGTCTCCATTTACTGAAATCTTACTGTAATAATCATATTGTTCTGATTAATGAACTGTATCCTTCATTAAACCTGGTTGTAGCTAACATTATCTGACACTTTCAAGGTTTCATGTATATCTGTATATAAAATGAATACTGTACATAGAATATATACAATATATGTCATGGTCACGTATAACACTCACTGTTATAATAATGTAATTGGTTACATTAACTTATCCTAACTGACCTTAGTTAACCTCAAACAATGAAAGCTAACTTAGTTGTAGGTGACATCACAGACTATAGGAAGGTGGGCAGTGTCCTGTGGTTCCTCGTTTACACCCACCTCCAAATCCAAAATGGCGACGTCTGAAAACCAGTGATGTCACACTTGCTTCATCCATTTCTATATACAGTCTATGGGTAATAGCTTAATCCTACACAAAGCACTGCACCTCTGCACCTGACCCCAACCCCTGCTCTCAGAGTGTAAGACCTCAGCTCTGTTGTGTTAAATAGCCGCAGGAATGTGTTTTAAGTGGTCTCTGGGATTTGAATGAGGCAAAGGGCTCTCTACTCAAACCCCCCACTTCCCTCTCCCTTGGTGAGGTGCCAGGCTGTGCTGAAGGGTGGTGGGTCCCTTCTGAAGGTGATGGTGTGAGACAGTGAGTGCATGTCCAACATGTCGGTGGGGACAAACCTTTGTTAGTCAGTCCCGCTGTGGCGAGGAGAGCTCTGACGTAATGTCTCCTGTTGCTGAAGTCTGGGCCTTACGCTGGGTTCACTGTCCCTCAAGTCCAAAGTAAACACGTATCTCCTCCACACCCAGAGACCAAGAGTAACCTGGACCATATCTGAAGATATTTACCAGCCTTTTAATAGATTCCCACTGTGCTTTATCCACTGCCAACTGCTCGTTCACTCTCCAGACTGCAACAGGAGTCGGGATGTTTTTTCTGTAAGGGGGATTTAATTGTACTAAATAATAATTAAGTGAAGTAAATATCCCTTTTGTCACACAATCCTCAGATGATGAGGAGAGGGCGTCATCTTGTCTTCCCCCCAATAAAGCCACACAGACCAAAAAGGATCCTCAAAGCCTTTGCTGTTACATTGAAGGGTACACAGTGAGCGTTAAGAGATATTCCAGTCCTGTGAGTCACATTACCTCCTGATACAAATGTATTACCCCCGACAAAGGGAGTTGCTTGGTACAATTAGATCAGACTGGGACTGGTGCCGATGAGAGCTTGGCTGGCTGCCTTGGGAAGCCACACATGAGCGTATTTAATTGCCAGACAGACCAGAATAATTCTTCCATAATCTCAATTTATACAGTCACTTGAGTAAGGACATAACATGCTGACAGTGTGTGTTGGATATCAAGACAGAGTGCCTGGTGCACATCAGTAGAGGCTGAGAAAGAGAGAGATGGATAATGTGGGTATTGTCGAGTCAAAAGGCCCCATTACTGGAGCAGCGACAGTAACAGCTGTGAACAAGCACTGCTACAGTCGACCTTCTGCGTATCTATCGGGCAGCGACAGGAAGACATAAAAACAGCCCTCAGCCCTGGACAGAGCATACTTGTCTGGGGACAGCTTTTCAATCTGGTTATCTTGTGAAATGCAGACGTGCGAAGGCCTCTGTGTGCCCTGCAGAGTCAGTGGTAGGAGTGAGAGTGGCCTTGCTTCCTCAAGTGCCACATTCATTGGAGACGTCCTGTCATGAAAAGACAAGTAAGTGATTTTTTTTTTTTTTTTCATGCAAGTTTTGGTGTGTGTGTGTGTGTGTGTGTGTGTGTGTGTGTGTGTGTGGTAAGGTGCCAACATCTTCAGTGAATGATAGACAGCTCCAGTAAGGTCAACACCCCTCCCCCAAGTGTCCCTGTGTTTTTCATTGACCCTTGCAGAAGGTCGCCTTGCCTTGTTGCATCTGTCCCACTCTGGAGACACTCAAGGAGAGCGAGTGCTTTTAAAAAGGCAGGGTGCAAGGCTCAGCTTTGCTTCCAGTTGTAGATCTTTCATGCCTGCACAGCCCCGGCCTTGAAGAGCCATGAAGGATGATTCTGTGTGGTCCCAGTTTTCTCTGATGACACAGCTGTCAATGCAACACGTCCTCCAAGTTCCTTGAAGCACCCAGAAACAAAATACTAACAAATACAACATTTTAAAACAAATTGTTGGCTACAGGCATGTGGTCCTCATTTAGTATAAATGACATTCAGTAATAAAAAAAATCCCACTCACTGGCACTTATGAAATCTTGAAAGACTTGGAGACAGTCTTATTTCCTTTATTTAGTTTTAAGCTTCAGTTATTTGTATATACAGCTGCAGGAGGACATTTATATTTATTAGTAAACACAATTATTTAATGATTGCAAGATTTAAGGTGTTATGAATTTAATTTTCTTTGACCGTAATGCCTTAAGTACTGCATAGATTATCCAGCTAAAATCTTTTCACGGAATATTTTCCTATCATCCGTGGCCAAAATAAATCGTATTATTTTGCCAGCCATCTTCCAAATGCAATTTCACCAAAGATAGGCAGCTTTACTGTGCAACTGAGAGTCATCAGATTATGTCATCTGGAAAGTACATAATAGAGGTCCATCTGCTATCTGCATCAAGCTCAGGCACGACATTAGATATTATCTTCCGGATGAGGTGGATGTGTTTTGGGCTTGGAGGCAATCTGATGATTTTTTGACTTACTGAATGTATTCTCTCCTTGACCAGGGGGTATGTTTTCATCCATCTCTCTTTTCCACGTGATGAATAGTTCAGTCCCTAATGAGCAATAAGTAGTTTCATGGCTAAAGGTGGAGCACAGCACTTAGAGCCCGGCTGAGCTGTTGTTGCTCAACAGCAGCTATTCTGCAGTTTATATTTGCAATTGAAGGTGTAGGATAAACAAGCGTGTATATACTTCAGTCATGCAGTACTAACCTGTCTCCTGAGGATCAGCCCCGCTTAGAGCTCGCTACCTAAGCTGGCCTATCAGCAACATTATCCAATCCTGAATTAATTGAAGGTGCATCAACCAATTGGATAATACACATTCTTGAGAGCTCAGTAACAAATTGTAATTATACTAGATATTGATTTTATTCTATTATTGTCTTTATCCATGAAATTGCAGATTGTAACAGAATCTTGCAGGATTATACAACTACATGAAAAACGTAGCTGACACATACAATAGCCTGACTATTGGAGACATCGATGCAACATGGAGCAGAAGCTTGAGGCCTCGCTTGTGGACGTGTTACAGTGTGTTCAGACCGAGCACTGTACGAATTTGTCCCACGATGTGATTACATAATAAGTGAATGGGGAGACGTGCCTCATGCAGGGCAATGCAAATACATGTGAGTTGAAAAATTTTTAATTCGAGCGTCAAATTCGCGTCATGTGGTAGTGCCGGCTTTCCCCTCGCTGATTGAGAACAAGCTTATTATCTCCGCCTGTGTCTGTCCAGAGCTTCATGACACAACTGTAACTGCAGCAAGAAGCAGAGCAGCTGCTCTCTGCTTCTGGGACTTGAACAACAGGTAACAGCAGCAATATTTGTGATCTTGTTCATTGTTGATGGTGGAAGTGGCAATCACCGCGGTTACCAGGAGGAGTGCTCGTATTGGCTGTGTGTGGCGAAATCACTAGTAGATGTGAGGCAAAAATTCACGACACGTTGAGTGTGAATCATTACAGCAGAGGTGGGCCATCCTGGTCCTCGAGGGCCGCTATCTTGGATGTTTTAGATGTGTCCGTCTTCCTACACGCCTGATTCAAATGATCAGGATCATTATCAGCATTTGCAGAGCTTGATGATGAGCTGATCATTTGATTCAGGTGTGTAGGAAGACGGACACATCTAAAACATGCAGGATAGTGTTCCCCGAGGACCAGGGTTGGGAAACACTGTGTTAGAGGAACCCCCTGCTGCTTGGAAGCAGAATAGGCTGTTGATGCTTCATAAGTCATCTGTCAAATGGAATAAATGTTAGCATTTCAACGCACTAACTTCTCTGTTCTGGGGATAAATTACTGAACTTTTCTTCTTAAACTAATAACTCCACAGAACTGTTTCCTTCCTGTGCTGGAGAGACTGAATAAGCTGATGATGAGGACCAGCTCAGGTCTGGACCGCTCTCTGGAGTCTGTGGAGCAGGTGGGTGAGAAGAGGATGCTAGCCAGGCTAACATTCATCATGGACAACACCCATCACTCCCTGCATCCGACTGTAGAGGGACTGAGCAGCTCCTTCAGCAGCAGACTGCTGCATCCACTGGTCATTCATCCCAGCAGCTGCCAGGTTGTTCAGCCTGATGTAACACTGTTTTTATCTGGATCTGTCTGCCTGCTTTTTACTTACCCTCTCCCACTGTCATGTTTGTTTTTACATTTTTCTGTTACTCAGCATCTACAACCTCACTGCTGCTTTACTGCATTAAGTTAATAGTGCACATATTCTGGATTTATATGTCTATGTTTGCCTTGTTTTTTTGCACATTTGTAATTTTGATTGATAAATTTATACTGTCTATAGTTTTATTCTTCAGGATTTTTTTTGTTTTCTACTTTTTTTTGCACTCTGGTCTTTAACAATTTACCTGGTATGGGATCAATAATCTACTATCTTATCTTATCTTGTCTTATTTGGACTGTGTCTGTGAGAGTCAGCAGAACTCCTAACACAAAATGCAAATCTACATCTGCCGTGAGACTTATTTGATTCGCTGAAAAAGAGCTGAGACAAGAAATAACAGCACACCAAGGAAAAAATAACACAAAGGATTGTGGACTGTCTTAATTACTGTAATTTGGATGAGAAACTGCCTGTGGCACCCCGGGCGAAATGTATTGTATGCACTCCAGGGCTAGGCTATCATTTGTGAATGTGTGGGAGGATATTCACAGCACGAGCTGACCTCACATTGTAATCAAATGGATGCATAGGTTAATAAATATCCACCGCCTAAAAGCAAAACAAAGGCGGTTTGCAAACTTCTAAAGCTGCTTCTAAATCCCTGCTTTATCATTATAGAAACTGTTTGGCTTTGTCTGCTGTAATAGTTTTGCCACAGTGTTTTACAGCCCTGACGTGTTGTGTGTGACAGTGTCGGAGTTTAAAAATGGGTACAGGATGTCAGGCTGTGAGAAATCTGCATGTGAGAGTGTACATGAAAGCAAAGCAGGGTACTGTGGTTCACAAAACTACATATTGTGATAGAGATTGAGAGAATGAGGACACGAGCAAGGAAACGGGAGAGAGGAGGGGAGAGTTCAACAGTAAGGGGAGTCAGTGGGGAGGGCAGAGGGAGGGATAAAAGCAGGAGGCCCAGACAGGCTAGAACAAGAAAGCAAAGAAAAATATCTAATTGGAATCAAGTGTCCTGACAGAGTGCGTGGGCGACTGGATTCCACAAAGTGTGCTGCTTTTCCACTTGCAAAAAAAGAGCTGCAACAGTGTGAGTGAGAAAGGAGGGAGAAAAAAACTGAAAATCCCCTTGCATTTGAGTAATTTTATTTCTGGGCGGGTTTGGTTAAGATAAATGATAGGAGGGTGTGGAGGACGGCCACAACAGCATTTACATTTCAAGTTCTTTTTTTTCCTCTCACTAGCAGGACACTGGCCTACATGTATGGTTGGCATCCGGCCAGAGGAGATGCTGCCCGATGTCAAACTGAAACATCCAATATCTAATGCATCCTAATTCCTAATGAGGGTAAGTAGTGTGTGTTCGTGTGTGTGTTTCTGTGCAGCAGGATGGACGAGGTCAAAGGGCAGAGCTGCAGTATAAGGGTCAGCTTCAGGGCCTGCTTTCTCTGATTTAATACTCCACGCTGCTCGTCTGCTGAAGAGGTTTGATTTATGAGTTATTCCTGAAACCACGTATGTCTGGATTTACAACTGGTGCACACTAAAGTACTTACTTGAAGGAACGATTCAGCTTATGGTATATGCACTTTCTTCCTGAGTGTTTAGATGAGAAGATTGATACTACTGTCATGTCTTTAAGCTACATAAGAAGCTAGAGTGGAGAACTGGTTTACTTAGCTTATCATGAAGAAACGGGGCATAACTCTGTCCAAAGGTAATAAAACTTATCCACAAGCACCTCTAAGGCTTAATAATTAACATTTAATGTCTTGTTAGCTGGACTTCAGCAAAAACTCAAGTATTAAAACAAAATTTTATGGGGTCCTGGACTATTGCCCTCACCGTGGGGGTTGCAGAGATTTATTTTGTAGGTACAGAAATTGTCACGTATTATCACATGTATACAGCAAAATGTCATTTTAGCATAATCAATACATAATTTGATTAAAATGTCAATTAATGAGCCTTAAAGTGGCTGTAGGGGGAATTTATTGCGTGTTTTACCAGAGCCAAAGTCTTCTGTTTTCTCTGCTGTCCATCCTTATGCTAAGCTAAGCTAAGCTAACCATCAACCTGATGCTCTATTTAGCAACAAAAAAGAGCAAAAAAGCTTCTTTTGGTAATCATGTGTGGTAAACACGTGGGGACCTCTAAATTATGAGCATGCATACATATGATATTCATGTCATTAAAAGTAGATCACGTTTTGAAGTGTGGTGTAGAAATAATGTCTCTGCCAAAAGGACGACCTCTTCCCAGAGTTTGCTGTATGCGTCCAGGTCCTGGTGAGGGACTCAGGGCCCCTGTAGACACTCTGCCTGACCGTCAGGCAGAACCACGGGCTGCAGTTCACACATGACAAATTGCAAAGGAAGTTAGCCATCTTCAAGCATGATATGCATGTCAGTGTTTTTCTTTCTCTCTCTCCTTTTTTTTTTTTTTCCGCTGGGTTTCTGTTATAACTGATGAAAATCAATCCATAGATGTTTTCCCATCTCACTGTACTGAACTCTTGTTCCTGCTGTGTGGGCTTCCCCTTCAGAGTCCTCTGGCGGAGCACTGTGGTTCTTTGGATCAGAAATATAGACATAATCTTCTCTCTCTCTGTCTTTTACTTTCCTTCCCTTGTCCTGTTAAACAAAGCTTTTGGAGAGAGAAATATGCGCTCTACATTGGTGGCTCACCCCCTTTCCAAAATAACACATGTAATACAGATGAGTGTGGAGAAAGAAAGGAAAAAAGCCGGGTGGGACTTTATAATATGTAGCTCAAGACCCCCCAAAAGCAACACAAGGCCACCCGGGAAAATGCACAAAGTGACAAAAACTGTCAAAGAGAGTTTTCCAGTCTAGATGAGAGCACTGAAGAACTGTTCATTTGCTGTGTCAGCATTTTAGACATGGACTGTTTTTGCTTTGATGATAAAAATTAGCCCCGGTCTTCAAAACAAATTCTATATTTACAATATGATGTGTGAAACACGGCATAATGACAGCCAATTGTATTCTTTGGTTATGCTATGCATTCATTTGTCAGACTTCTACTTAACTGCAGTAATTAGTGGGTAAAGCAGCAGACACGTTATTAGTTCAGAGCAGCATTGGTGCAGTAGGAGGCACATCTGTGATCATAAAACATCCCAAACAAATAAGGCTCAATCGCTTTTTCCCACATATTTCTTAAATGAAACAACAGGCTTTGCCCCTCACATGCATCCCACCACCTGTGACAGGGGGAACGATCGGGGACCACTTTGAAAGTGTAATTGAAAACCAAAGCCTCTCTCTGCGGTGGACACGGTATTTGAGACTCACAGGGCACAGAGGGAAACTTAACTCCAGTTATTGTTCGCCATATAACCATAATCAAGGGAACACCCTGTCTCACTATAAAGTCAAAAATAGTGGTATGAAGTGAGAGTGCTCCGCTGACAAAATGCATTATACATACAATATAGAGTTATTTGTGAACCCTGTGGTTAGTCGTGAAAAAAGGAGTGGGAATCTTGTGTATTAGAGCAGCTCTGTGGGGCCACTGCTGCTCCAGCTGCAGACAGGAGGACAGTTTTCATGATAGATGGTGTTGTTGCTGCATTGTTCTGCAGCATATCTACACTTGACATTCAACTCTAGCCGTGAATGCAGGGTGTACCCTCTTTCTCTCAAAGAATCTCAGCCGCACACTCATCGTGACACACCCCTCCAAGCATAAACATCAGGAGATCCCAGGCTGATAGCTGGACTTCTTTGGAAAAGCCATTCTTCACAGGTCATTCATCCTGTTCAGGGTCAGAGCAAAGCCTTTGGATACCATCGGTAGGTCAGACAATTTTAGACATCTGTATGTTTGCAGGTAAAGAAAAAAAAGGGGGAAAAAACTGTTTATTAATCTATGTAATTCCCTTTTGCCAAATCTTATAGCGTAATAGAGGTGAGTCTATAAGGTGGTTTATGTAGATCACGTGCAATTATTTTGCAAAAATTATTGTACCGGACACTAAAAACTGAATTTGTAACAGACACACACACACAAAATTATCTGGATTGTAGCTTAAATAACATTTGATACACCTACAAATTTTAATAATTTTTTTTGTTGATGTTTTTGTTGTAGTGTTGCAGATTAAAACACAGTACACACTATTTGACCAAAGATGCAACCTTTTAAACAGCATTGATTTGCAGTCACTCTACAACATTTTATATTAAACCATTAGCTCCACTCTGTTTCCATAGCATCTGTACTGAAAGCATAAAACTTATTGGCAGACCTGTTTCACAGCCTAATATACTGTGTTCCTGATCATAAACACAATATGGCATGTTCTCACTTGATAGTCTAACGCACAATCTGGCCTCGTTGAAGCTTTTCTAAATTTTATGAGCAGAAAATGCTGTTTGCAGCTTTTAAACCATCTTCTCCGTTTAACGCGGCGCTGTCCAAGCTTATTAAACAGTCACACGTCACCTCCTGAAAACTGTTAACCAAGCTGTACTCACTATGCCACAGCACATAAACAAGTACAGTGTTTGTTTTGTGACCTCTGAGGAGAGCACTACGATGTCTGTTACTGTAACTAATAGCAAAGGAGTGCTGCCTTGCCCTTAACCCTGTCCAGATGGGATGTCTGAACACTGGTTTGGAAAAGTTAAAAATAGTCTACAAAAGTAACACTTCATCCATCATTCTCAGCCCTGTGGCAACCAGCTGAAAGAGAATAAACCACGTCCCCTTTTCTCAACACTGAAGGAGACGCTGGAAGAGCTCTGACATTTACGGAGACGTTTTCTGTTTTGGAGGAAAGAGAAAGAAATTCTTCTTAATTCAGACCATCCCTCTTTTTAAAATGTCAGATTCAAGCATGTTGAACAAGGAAGGATTTTCTTCTGGGATCCTCCTTCATTGCTTTTAACACTATCAGCTTGTAGGGTAGGTTATATTCAAGCAACTGTTAAATGACACAATATTCAAAAAGGAAAAGATTTTTGTCCTCATATTAATCTTGTAAGATCTTTCACACGGGTTTTTTTTGTATGCTATTTTCTTCACTGCGTGTTGTGACATATTTTTGGTACACGGTTGGTTGGAGGTACATGCAAAACGGTTGTTGCAGGTGTGTGCGTGTGTGTTTTGCGTGTGGGTGTGTTTAACGTGTCAGAGCGAGAGAGGGGAGGTCGAGAAAAAAGGAAGCGAGAGAGGAAAAGCGAGAGTCACATCGAGCTCAACATGGTTCACCACAGATGGTTATTGTTTAGAATTCCAGGGTCATGATCTCATGCTGTGCTCTCCCTCTATCTCACAGACCCTGTAGGCTATGAATTAATCAAATGAAACACAAGCCTTGATATTGTAAGTACTCGCCTATCAGATTACCTACTGTCAACAGAAATCGGATTACTTTAGCAATAGGCAGAGACACTTGTGATTATAGTTGTACCTAGCAGCGCTGTGGAGAAGCTCTGCTAAAGTTCAGGAACTAATATTTTATACATTGAAAGACGTCACCTCGAGTCTGTGTTGCAGAGGTAGACTTCCTTTATCTTTTTTTTCTACTATATTTACTTTGTTGTTAACCAGAGAGGATATCCTGTCAGTGCACGCTCTCTTTCTTCTGTCTGTGTCTCCTCAGACGCACTTTGCTGCGACGAGGATATCAGCAGGAGAGGCCTCTGAGAGATAACGCTCCCAAAAAGTCCATTGTTTGCACCCTGCAAAATGCCTTTGATGGGATTAAGTGTCCCCACCTGTCACCCACCACCTCACACCTCCCATTACCTCCGTCTCCTCCTACCTGTGTGTGATCACCGTGCACAGCGATGCAGGACTGAAGCATTTAGCTGCTGTCAGTCAGCGAGGACGGGGCTGCGGACAAGGACATATAGGAGCTGTCTTGGCTGACTGCTGGCAAATGAGCCACAGAGGCCTCATTACTTTCCCTGTTTGTCAGGAAGGAGTTAACCCGGCCAGAGGGGGGGGGAGTCAATGGTAACTGAGTGTGTAATTAATGCCGCAATGTGTCCAGTCCCCAGGACCTTCTCAACCTCAGGACCCTTTCTCAGACTCTGGAAGAGAGAGAGGGGTCAGCAAGAGGAGAGGGGGGCATCCGGATCCCCCTCATGCCATTGCATCTGTCCAGAGAGGGGATCTAGTCTCCAACTGGGCCTCAGGCAAATGACCCATGTTAACCACCAAGTTATGGGAGACAACAGATTGGTCTCCACTGACGGCTGTGTGGAAGGAAAGGGCATTTCATAGTCTCATGATTTACATCGACTTCTTCCTAAAACGATTGATGTTGGACAGAAAAAGAATTTAATAGCTCGACCACAGAATAATTAACTCAATTAAACCACTTTGGTAATTGTTTTCTTGTTGTTGCTCGGGAACAGTTTTCAAATTCCAGCTGGTGTGTTATTTTTGCCAGCAGTTAATGAGCTCTGTTTCAAACATTTATATTCTAAAATATTTTAAGAGCAAGCGTCACTCTGCACGAATAACAGATCCTTATGGATATTTTGGCACAATGACTGAGGGTAACAAATGACTCTGGCTTTATCTCTCTACACTATTGATATTAAAATAACGTACTGCCCAATCAGTACAACATCAATCAGGCTGGATGTTTTTTTTTATGGTGGGGGGGGCTGCTAAAACAGTTTCTGCTGTAAATCATTTTACACATCATAGATAGAGATGGAGGAGCTTGGTTTGGGCAGTCACTTTTGGCTTGAGTGGGATGGATCCTGTCTGGTCAGATTACATCGAAGTACCAGAAGACTACTGAGGAGTGTGTGCAGGTCAATCTAGCTAATTTGGGGTTTCCTGTTGATTAATGTGCATACAGCTACTGATCTTACACTTGGTTAGATGCGTTTCAGGTAATCAAATCACAAGTGGACAACGTTAAACTAAATACAAGTGTGAATCACCACCAAAATGCATTGAGATCAGATCAGTCAAACCACATGGGACACATTTGACCACATAGCTCTTGTAATCTAAACGTGTCACGATGTCCCCGATAAGGACATGACAGGAAGTACCGCTGTTTGTTTTGTGTTTAATCTCCTTTTTCTTGCCCTAGGCTTATTTGAAACTTCTTGTCCTACACTTTGTCCTTTTACCCAAAACAGTTGTAATAGCCCGTACATGTACAATAGCTCATGAATAATTTTGTCTTCTCCTCTCTTTTAGCTAACTATGCTCACTGTTTACGAAAGCTAGCACTGTGTCGGCCACAAAGTTGTCTTAGTGACATCCGAACATGAGGGGATCGGCAGGACGGTTTGGAGACACATGCTAAATCCAGGTGTAAACACATCTGTATCTCAGCTGTCCACTTGTGGCAAAAAAAAGGGCTAACACACCAATTGAGGCTGTGAGGGAATTTCACGGTTGTATAAAGCAACACAGAAAGAAATTCCTAGAATTACACTTGATCTGGGAAATGTTGCTGGTGGCTGTGGCCAGTAAACAACAGTGTGACTGGTTGCAGAGTAAGGAGTAAACAAATAACATGCTTTAGCGAGAGACTCGCGCCAGAAAGGAAACTGGCATCGGCAACCATAGCCTCAAGTGTAGAAGTCAAACGGCTGCCTATACGGCTCTCTCCATCAGGAATCTTGATGACCAAAAGCCATCTAACTCTCTTGTCAATGGTGGTGAGAGCCGCTCCACCACATGTGAGCATTCCTGGGGCACCACGGCTTCACCACAGGCTCATATTTATCGTGTGTGGTTGAAACGCCACAGAGGGGTCCACAGCCAACACATAGCTCAAGGAACACACACACACACACACACACACACACACACACACTGTATACTGTCTGGCCTCACTCTGCTCCGTCTGTCCAGCTCCACTCTCTCTGTGATACAGACAGAATCAGCAATATTGTCAGTGTCAGCAGTCCAACTCCTGTAAAACAAGTTTGCAAAGACGTCTGGCAGCTGTGGAGTCACGATACGAGCAGCCTCCCATCAACATCAGTGCGTTGTAACTTGCTTGAAGGGTGACCTACCAGGATGGCGCGGGGTAATTACTACTCTTCTAGGTCTTTTATATTTTAATTAACCCAAAGTTAATGGAGTTTAATCACTAACACTGAAAAAGTTCCTTCTGTTTACAATGCATGGAGTGTGTGTTTTTGGAGATATAACAACTATCAGACAGGTTTTGTTTGATACACAGAGGCCATTAGCAGCCAGTAAGAAGTGCGGGGAGTCCTTCCTCTGGGCCCTTTGATTGTGGACTGTCTTAGTAGTTTTAGTGGTGCTCAGCTATTATCATCCTCCAAGGTAACATGCAACAGTGCTTTTATGTCTTCCCTGAACTTTGGACCCAGCTGGATGTGTTTAGAACTGTTATAATGTAACAGAGGTTCAAAAGATTTCACTACCTTCCATTTAGCTCTCCTGCTGACACTGTTGGGCCACTTTAATATGCTTCCACACAGAGTCTGGATCTCATCAAGGCCATATGAGGCAAGGGGGGAAGGCGGGTGGGTTGACAGGGGGCTGGCTTTACAGGGAGAATCAATGTGTTAAAGTACCAATCCATTAGCCGCAGTGGTGCTGAAGCCTGACAGATACAAGTGGCCTGTGGGCTGATTAGCACAAGTTGAGAGGGCGACATCGCAAAGGATGTTATGTTGTGATAATTGCAATCAAATGTGAGTCGATCCTTTGTCCTTTCGGCTTTTAAGGTGTGATATTTGACTGCAGGAACATTCGGAGTGGTCTGAAAGAAAAGCAATATCTAAAAACCACACTTTCACACTTTAAAGATACCTCCAAGCCCCGACTCAACTGCACCAGAGTGTCAGCCCAGGCATGACTACAGAGTATTTTCCTAGGCTATGGCGTCACTTTCCCCTGGCCTCTCTGGAGTGTGCGGTGGGACGCTGTAAAACTTTACTGAGGGGAGTAGTGCGACATGGGAGTGTCTCACCTCCATTAAAGCCCTTGCCAGGGTGCTGTGGCATTTAAACACTCATAAATAAATAACGGTGAGATCTACAAACCCCTAACATGGAATTCCCCTCTCTCAGGGGGGAAAAAGCAGAGGGGACCACAAGGGGTACAACAGAAAGAGAAGGGACAATGAAGCCGTACTGGTTAGATACCAAACTAAATGACTCCCAGAAAAACTTTACGGTAACCACTAATACCCACTGGCCCTGTGTAGTTGCACAGAACCTCAGCCAAGCCTCTGCTCCCTGGGAGAACAAGGCCACCAATATAGTCATAACCAGGGTGTTTTTCTTGCTCTTGTTTTACAGGCGAGGGGTTAAGTCACCAGCATCTGGAAGCCCATGCTGCAATTGAGGGAAGGTCAGTGCAGGAGCAGGCTTTTTCAATACTGTGAAATAAATTACTGAACCAAACGGGAATGTTGGAGTGGGTCAGGGCAGCTTGCAATGTAAATTTCACTCAGGTGTGACATTAATAGCCTATATTCTAGTCTTGGCGGGTTGAGTTTGTTGAGAAAGTGATGGGGTGCTGTGGATTAATCTATATAAAAATCTGGCAGGACTGACATATAGAGTGAAGGATGGGGGGGGGGAGAGTGGCATAAAGCTGTTCGCAGCAGTGTGGGCTGACATCACCAGACCTGATACAATCAAAGTTCTGGTTGTAAACATGCCTTCAAGCCCAGAATGGAGGGGCTGGGCTATGTCAGCCTTCTGAGGTAATTCACACTGCTGTGAGTCCTGCTTGCTCTGCATGAGGAGGATTTGGAGGGATTTTGGGTGGGCCTTTTGTCGTGGTGTCCCTTTCGCATCCACACGGACAGCTCTGGTGAAGTGAGATTGATCTACGATCGGAGCCAGGCCGTCCGAGCCCGACAGTGAACAGAATCGAGAACGAAGACAAAACGCAGGCCCCCCCACACAACAGCCAATGATCTTCATCGCTTACACAGAGAGACACAGAGCGAACAGGACAAGAGCTAGAGCATAGTGTGTTTACCCAGGTGTGTGTTGTAGCTTGCCAGCTGGTGGAACAATATTGAAAGCAGACTGAAAGCTTAGCTGTATGTACAAACCTGCACGGGGAGAGTGTGTCCTTTACAGAAATGCCTTGGTTTATTATTTTCTGAAGGATGAGGTGCATCAGAAAAAAGCTTTCCTTTGTAACCTGTACTCTCCTCCCTGTCCTTATCTCAGTAAGGGAAATTTTCTGCAATTGAGATGATTTAGATATCAATGTTACAAAAGGAACTGGAGCAAAGTTTTGTCTGAGTGCACAAAACTGCACAGGAGAGACATATCTGAATTGTAATTTCAGTTGATTCAAGCACTTTGGCAGCATGTTTTAAAAATGCTGTGTGTTGTATTTTTTCACTCAACATGTAGGTTAGTAAAACTTGATGCTGTTTGGTAAGTTAAACAGCACCAGCAGATGCAGGTTACCACAAAAGTTTCTGGCGTGCCTGCGTAGTGTGTATCTATGTATATATATGCTTCCAACCCCAAATGTTCACTCTGTATGAGAGAAGTATTGCAACAGCTATTGGCAACAGAGTCTGGCTACAAGCTCTTTTTTTCACTTCAGTGTATAAAAGTATTAGTATGCAAGTCATGCCAGGAAAAGTAAATCCTCCAGAGCTCTGTGCATGCACATACAAGCCTGTGCATGTATACTGCACGTGCACGAGTGTGTACTTGTAGATGTGTGTGTGTGTGTGTGTGCGCAGAGGGAGACAAAATCAATTTCATCAATTCAGTGGGGTATTTCCAGCAAGTCCACTGCTTGTAATTATAATAGACCTTGCAGTCATTGTCTATTTTCTCTTGCTTTCATTTGTCTGCCATCAGCTTCATGTGGTTGTAGTTTACATTAATTCATATGTGGTCCACATTTGTGTTTGTAGCCTCAGTAGTTTAATCTCAGCCCAATCACAACAGAAAGGTACGTTCCGGATGCTTCTAAGAGCGATCCCATTCCCACCCTCTGGATATAGAGGACCCACACACACAAAAAACACACTTCACACACACATACACACACACTGACTGTAGTAAATTGCAACATTGCAATGTAAAACTGTATAAAACAAAGATGGGAACCTGAAATGGGAGCAGTAATGGTTTACAAAGTGAAGTATATCCATATGGCACATGGATAGCTTCTTCATGTTCTAGAAAACAATGTTCAGAACTGCAGGGGCTGTTGAATGCTCCCCACATGGGAGGAGGTCATGCCATCAGCATTCAAAGGAACCTATAAATTAAAAACAAACTTTGGAGCAGCCAGTTATTCTGCAGAGCATTTTTAAAGCACCGTGTGTATACAGCACGATGTAAATGTTTAGAAGTCTCTAATTCATTCTGCAGCTCTAGTCCTTCACCTTCAGTGACAAGAAGAACAAGTCCTGAAACAGATGGTACGCCCCCCACAGAGCTCTGATCTCAACATCATTGGGTCAGGCTGGGATTACATGAAAACACAGAAGTGATGCAAACCTGCTAACAGCACCCTGGGAAACAGTGTGCAAATGTACCTACAGGAGAGCTGGTTTAGATTTGTTCTGTTTACTGAATGAATTTAATCTTTAAATAGACACTATACACTTCAGTATGTGTTGTCCTACTGTAATTAACTTAGGAAGTTATTGTAGTGCTAACCAAAAATGGAGTTAATGTTCAGGCCAATAGCTGAATTTGACAATCAAGAGAAACATGTAATATCAGTTCATTTCACCCTCCCTAATGAGAGCCAATCAAGCAATAATAAAAGTTGCTGGAGCTGGTACGGTGCCACATGCTGCAAATGTGACAAATTTGCTCTCGTAGCTGGTGCACTTTTCCACACTGCTGATCTGACTTGACATTCGAGAGGGTATTCCTCCTTTGGCGGGGACTGTGGAAGATAATGACTGCCATATTACATCAACACAGTGCCATGCCAGCTGCTCAACTGATGACACATCCCATGATGCAAAGCTGTAAAGCGCTTCCCGTCAATGACTGTCATACGGCGCTCAATTCTGGGTATTTCTCAAGCTGTGTTGCAACAGTTAAACAATGATTTTATTTCCAAGTGCACAGAGGGAGCTCCAAAAGGATTAGAGATCCATCATTATATATTTCATGTCTATTTAATTTGTCTTTATTAAAACAAGTTTTAATATTAAAATGTCAGTCTTGTAAATCTCCTGTGACTCTTCACATTGAGTTGTCTCATGGTTGGCAGAAAATAAAAAAAGAACAACGAGAAAATCCAACCAATTTCACATTTATCTGCCTAAAATGAGGTCAACATTTAGATGAGGTTATATTCTTTAGAGTATAATTGTGTACACTGACAATGTTGGCATTCAATTTTATTCTTAGTCTGTCTTCTCATCTATAGCTCTCAACCAAACTTAGACCATCCCCTTATTTTGAAAGGCAAGTGAACCATAATTCAGTGGCACCTAATTGGAGAAGTTTAAACTGGAGACACTTTTTCGCTCTGTAATATACTTTTTAAATTAAATGTATGTAGTCCAAAGTTTTTGATAGATAGAAACTGAACAACAACATATCATATCTGCACTGTAATACTGGTAATCAGTGCAGGAGAGAGTTTATTTAAGGCCTTGTTTCATCCCAGAAGAATTATATAAAAAAAAAGAGAAATATTTTATTTACTTGACCACATTAATAATCCCTCAGCCTTTGTTGGATTTGTATTCCTGGAAAATAACAGTTGATCAACACTTTGCTTCCTTCTTGAGCCAGACCACTATATACTGTTTAGTGTGTTTTTATATCCCACAGACTCTGTGTTGAGTTGTTAAATAGTCATTCTGACTTTTCAGGAGTGTGTTAAAATCAAAACATCAAATCCCTGTTTGCCTAATGCCTGTTTTTTTTTGTTTTGTTTTTTTCACATTACCCAGGTGTGGGTGGGCTTGGCTCTCCTTCAGCCTGTTAGCGTAAAGCCACAGACTCTCATCTTGCCAGTTTATAAGTCACAGCCAGCCAAACAAAGGAGGTGGTCTTAGGTTTCCAGAAATCAAAGCAAATTGTTGTAAACTGTGATCATCGCTTCCTTCTGAGAGATTACTCTAACAGACGCTGCAGTACCTTCGGCTCTATCTATCCATCGTACATACTTTCATGGCAACACAGGCAACATGGTCTCAGATCATGAAGGTCGACGCTTAAAGGAAACAACTGATGTCAAAGTGCTGAGTTGAGACACTTCAGATACACTTTAGATTAGAGAGAGGATTGACACTTACGCACAATGTGACCCTGCACATGCTCTTACAATGGATGCACAGTTGTGTATACTGTGAACTGCAGAGTCTTTTAGCTCAGTGGCAGTGGTGAGCGGTCTGCCTGCTGGGTGCTGTTGGGAAGAGGCCACTCTGTGGTTAATTAGCGGGCAGTGATTTGGCCCCAAGAGGGCAAGGTTGGCCCACCAGTGAGCTCACTTCCCCTCGTCTTCACACTCACATGCATGGGCGCTCCCTAGCTATGAGTCAGGCCGTGCAGAGTGAGAGCACAAGAGGCAGAGCGAGAGACAGGAAGTTTTTTTTTTTTTTTTTAACCCTCATCGGGCTCATCTCCAATCTTGTTGCCTGCCAGCTCTAAGTAGTGTGATTACAGGCGAAACTGATTAAAACAAAACAACTTAGCCTCGTTCCCCTAACCCTCCTCCACACACATACAGTACACATGCACAGTGACCTCCCGCCACCTACACACACACACACACACACACAATCAGGAGAAACAGGATGCGAGCAGGATCCTGGATGTGATCTTTTTAGACTCTAATGGCATCCTGATGGAACACAGGTGCCTCCTGAGAGTTGCTGCACTTACACTGAATACACATGAGATGACTCAGTGCCCCCTTCCTGGTTTAATCATTTAATGATTATTATATCTTTAGGTATTTCCTCATCCTCCTGCTTTGGTAAGGCTTCGGAGCTTCGGTCTGGTTTCTTACAGACAGAGTTAAAAGACTTGATAATAAAGTGATGAGAAAGCAGCTCTCTGTGGCAGCCGCATAAACAAGCCTTTGACTTTTAAAGGATTTTCCCTGAGACATCAAATGCAGGTGTTCTGCTGAGATCAAAGAGGCCAAGTAAAACCTCCTTAGTTTGAGAACTCCAAGAGAGCTGATTTATTCTGCCATCCCACTGTAAAAATGCCCTGAAGTTTGGTTGAGAACCTCCAGTTAATGATGTTGTATTCCTTAAGAGCACTTAAATAGGGTGTTGCACTTTCTTTCAGTGTAATGGAAAAAACAAATGCAGGATCTCCTCATTACTTGTGTTGCATTTCTGTTAATATTGGAGAATAAAATGCACTTCATGTGCATCGGATCTTTTTTTTCATTAATATATTTATTGAAATTTTTTACAAACAAAATAACAATACACACATTATAACAATACACAAACAGACATTAGGTACATTTAAAGGCAAATAAGCTAATGAGGGTCCTTCCTGCTGTTACAGAATGATGTTACAGAATGATTGTGGAGCTGTATAGGGTATAATTATGTTGTACCATCTTGATTCAGTAGGTGAGATAAAGCTTTGTTCTTAATATACCAAATAAAACGACCCCACACTCTCTGAAATATTTCTTATTTTTTCCAGTGGTAAACATAAAGACAGTTCTTGGAGCCATTTTTCAATACTTGGTTTGCCAGTATTTTTCCATGCTACAGCGATCACTCTCTTTACTTGTAATATTCCCATATTTATGAACATTTTTTTTGCAATTGTTGACGTCGTGACCTTCAGGGTGTAAGCCCAACAGAAAGAATTTTGGATCCGGCCGGTTGTTGTGAACCGGCTACCTATGCAGCGACGTACTGACGTTTTACATTGACGCGGCCCCAGCTTGGCTCCTTGCCAGTGGAAAAGCAAACCGGTTCATAGGAGAAACAGGATCTGAACCATCTAACCACCAGGACTAGCACCAGCACGGAACTAGCACCCGTTCTTGTTTGGTGGGAAAGAGGAAATTATATCCTGTATTGGGCATCAGATCTAATGGCTTGTTGTCTTATCTTTCAACGGCACAGTGCATCATTGTACACACAGCTTTGATTGTAGACTGTGTGGTACAAGAATGCATGAAGATACTACAGTACCTAGAACTGCCATGTGCTCCAGGGTGGGGGATTTTGCATTTTAAAAGGTAAAAGGAATGCACTCAGTGAACACAAAAAATGCCACACACTTCTTTTTCAATATGTCTCCAATGACCCTGCCCACACCAGCTCCAGTTGTTTTTAATGTGGCATCTTAGCTTACACTGTAGACCAGAGAACTGGGTCACAAATGGACCACTTCCAAAATGCAGTAACGTTTGCTGTTCGCTCATCAAATCCACCAAACATGTGAGTCCAGCCCAAGGCACTGAACCAGTGAGGGTGAGGAACCCATCCAGCAAACAAATAAGGCTTTCACTGTAGAGGCTCTCTATCGCCATGGGAACTGTGTGTTTTACTGTTCAAATCAAACATAATAAAGTATGATAAGTTTGGTTAATGCAAGAGTACTGCATTAGACCAAAGAGCGTCAGAAGGACACAATGAAAAAAGTAAAAAAAAAAAATCTATTAAGCAAGAATATGCTTGTATATGAGCTACTTTTTCCTATTTTGCCCCTGATTTGCTTTGCCATTGAATCTATGTTGAAATTAAAGGTTGTGAAAGAAACTTTCCCTCTTTTTTGCATGAGAATTTACTTAAAATATGACATCAACACAGCAATCAAAAGGAGCCAAAAGGAAATTAATCACATAATATGATGATCATGTGTTATTCAGTCCCATCCCTGAGGTGATACTGCCATGCCAATAGTGACTCTCACTTTTGGCAGAAGCTGGTACGCATCATTTTTCACCTGTCAATACATGCTTGTTTTTTTCTCTTGAATCAGTGGATTTACTGTCTTAATGCAACATCGGCGACAGAATACCAGAGCAGGGAACAGGGATGGGCCCATTTACAAAAAGGTTCGAGCCATGATGGCAGCCAATGAATTAATTGCTGAATTTATTTTTGACCTTTGCAGTTACAAGGGTGTTGCTTACCACCAGTATTTCTGCACTGTATACCATATTTTTCCTTTATTGTGAAATCCTCATATCTACTGATGTCCATCCATTCATCCATCTGCTACTGCTTGTCCAGGTTGGGATGTGGGGGCAGCGGGTTAAGCAGAGAAGCCCAGACTTCCCTCTCCCTGGCCACTTCATCCAGCTCTTCCCGGGGGATCCCAAGGCGTTCCCAGACCAGCCAAGAGACATAGTCTCTCCAGTGTGTCCTGGGTCTTCCCCGGGGTCTCCTACCAGTGGGACATGCCCTGAACACCTCACCAGGGAGGTGTCTGGGAGGCATCCTAATTAGATACCCGAGCCACCTCATCTGGCTCTTCTCAATGCAGAGGAGGAGTGGCTCTACTCCGAGCTCCTGCCGGATGACTGAGCTTCTCACCCTGTCTCTAAGGGAGAGCCCAGCTACCCTACAGAGGGAGCTCATGTCGGCTGCTTGTACCCGCAATCTTGTTCTTTCGGTCACTACCCAAAGCTCGTGACCATAGGTGATGGTAGGAACGAAGATCGGCTGGTAAATCGAGAGCTTTGCCTTTCGGTTCAGCTCCCTCTTCACCACAACACATCGGTGCAGCATCTGCATTACTGCAGACGCTGCAATGATCAGCCTGTCAACCTCACGCTCCATCCTTCCCTCACTCATGAACAAGACCCCGAGGTACTTGAATGCCTCCACTTGAGGCAGGATGTCTCCCCTGATCTGGAGGGGGCTCTCCACTTTTTGAGAACCTTGCCCTCGGATTCTGAAGTGCTGGTTCTTATCCACGACCTGATGAAGCCAACAGGACCACATCATCTGCAAAAAGCAGCAAATTAGCGAAAAGCACCCAATCCTGAAGTCACCAAACTGGACCCCCTCAACGCCCTGGCTGCGCCTCATTCAATTCTGCTGATTTCATTGTTACATATTTTCAACAAACTGCTCATCCACAAATGTCTTAAAAAGTTTACAACTATTATCCAGATGTCCATGAAATATCCCAAACCATGTTCAATCTGTGCAAAAAAAAAAAAGCTACTTGCTTCAGTATTACACAGCTTTTTGAACTAGGATTTATCCTCCTTGCCAAATACTTGGCAAATAAGTTGGCTTCCATGTGCACAGTTACTGTATGAGTATCTATCAGAATTGCCATAAATAACATTTAGTGAGTGCTGAAGCAACCTTTCCTCCTGGAGGCTTCCAGCAGGAGATAAATGCCCTACACAAACCCATATCTCCAAAGCAATGGGGTGTGCAAACACAACTATGAACAAACACATATGGTATGCACACACACAAACACACACGCACCTTTTACTTTCACCCATGTGATCTCCACCCAACACTGTGTGGCCACATTTCATTTACAAATCTAGATACACCCTTCTTCTGTATCGGTGTAGGGGTGATAATGAAGCTGGGCGGATTCCAGACACTCCTCAAACAATGATTGATATTGTACTCCACTACTATAGAGTGCATTCAAGAGCCTGAGGATCAGAGACCTCAGCACTGTAAACATAAATGAGATCAGTCCCTATGGATGACATGCACCCGGTCATTATGGAGCTTTAAGGATCAGAGCTTTGGCTTTTGTTCCTTGTTATGGCGTTTTAAGGCTCAAATCCTCAGGACTGTGAGTTGTGTCTCATGACGAGGCCTCCTCACCTCAAACACCATCCGGATCCATATCATGTCAACATACCACATCTAATGGTCACCCTAGGAATGAGTGGATTTTCTGCATGGTTTGTCCCCAATGCAGCCTCCTGTAAGTGCTTGTATCCCCGCTGAGTGAATGTTTCACAGACATCCTCGTGGGGAGTTGACAGAAGATGAAACCGAGCTTGTGCTACAACACAAACTATTTTACGGGGAAAGGCGAACCAGGGGTGAAGCACAGCTGAGAGCAATACGGGTAAACAGAAGGCATAAAGCAACTAGCAGTGCAAATAGTACCTGCAAGGATTGAACTTCTTGTTTTGACATGCACAATACATACCTCTGAAAGGAATACTGGAGACATGAAGGCAATGCTGAAGGCTGAAGTGATTGAACACCTCCGCCCTGTGTATAATCACCTGAGCATACACGCAAAGCCTTTTGCACAGTATGCAGTGGCCATCTATTTATGGCTCATGGAGGTTCTGTGCTAACAGTGCAAAGTGAAATCAGATAGTTTTGTTAACGGCTGTTTCAAGGGACAAGAAAGCTTTGAAAGTCAAACTGAAATGCTAACTGAGCTAATTCATCTGTGAATAAAGATCATGTGAGGTGATCAAAAGGTCAATAACAGCAACAGTTTGATGACCCACTAATTTTTGGGTCATAGGCTTTGACAAAGCAGAAGAGACATACAATTTAGTCATAATTCTTAAACGTTATTTCATTCCTTCTTAAAATGATATCAAGGTATATGTACCTAGTCAGCTGTGTAAGCTGTTATAATAGTATATATCATGTGCTGCACAAAATGTGTGCACTGTACAGAAAGATAGATCTACAAGAGACAACTGTCTTGACAATGATTTATGTATTGCAAAATTAATTAAATTCATCATATAATAACTGTAATAATTAACATGGTTGTTGGTTTGGTTTGCCTCTCCCTTCCTTGCACAGCCTGTTATTTTCTTATTACCACAAAAAAGAGAGAAAAAAATAGACCAAATTAAATTACTGAATAAACAATTATAAACCTAACTAAATGAATGGAGAAACAACAAAAGCAATGAATATTTTGACAGAGTGGTGTTCGAGAGCCTTGTGAAAAAATTATAAGATTGTACCCAGGGTAAAATAAATCATTAGAGATCAGTGTAAATATTAATGTACATATGTTCCTGTGGAAAAGGAAAGAAATGTTACAATTAAACCAAAGTTGAAGAGGTTGAGTGGTTGTAGCAAAATAAGCACTGATCAGTGATGAACACCTACATGACCATTAAAATCACACACTCAGGATCTACAGTATTTAACTGAAGTATATTGGTGCTTCTCTTAATCCACAGCAGTCAGTGAGTGTTGGTGGTGGAGAGGTTTAGTGTGAGGTCTGGATGGCAGGTGGCAGCCACTGTAGTGGGGCTCTGTGTGTGGGGTGCCTCTGGCAGCACAGTCATGTGTTCACTGAAGTAACTTTTTTTCTTTGTTCTCTAAAAAACAGATGAATGAAGTTACCATCAGGTGAGAGATAACTTAGCAGAATTGGCGATCTGATGCATCCTGGTATTGTGTTGGGAGTGTAATGAGCTAGCATCAGGTACTCAATAGTTAAAAATAAAATTGTGAAAAATCACAAATGTCAACAGTGAGATTTAATTTGAGATCCAAACTATATGCTTATGTAATAACCTGCGTCTTACAACGCAGTATAGCTGCTGGGCCTAATGTCTCTCACAGTTTGGATGTATATACATGTGAACGGTAAAATATTAAATGAAAAAACACCTGGCATCAATTCAATTCCTCGTCATGTGTGTTGTAACTGTGGCACACAGCTAAGCACATTCTGTTGTTAAGTTTATAAACCTTTCCGTGTGGAGTACATCTTGTAGGTGCAGTGTTTATAAATGAAGTATCTGTACTGAAGCAACCTGCAGTGGTGGCCCTACATCTTGATAGGACACTTCGTTTGGGTTTGTACCTGTATATTTTTGCACCGGCTATAATACTACTACATTTTGCTATTTTTACAGAAATATCTAATATAATGTGTAATATGTACTTTATGTACCTTTTGTACAACTACAGCACATTGTTTTGTATGTGAGAAACTAAATTACACTACATATAAATAAACTTTCTTGACACTGTATCTGTATATTAGGGGTGGTCAGAGGTCTCTACTTACACTACTCCTGTAACCCTGTTGTGATCCATGTGCGTTTGCTAACATGTAAATATTTGTGTGTGTGCACCAAGTCACATTGCTTGTAAATCAGTACTTGGCAAATAAAGGTGATTCTAATTCTGTTTCTAATGCGTTGCACTTATTATGTTTTGTAACCAGATTACTGTAATCCAGTTACGTTAACTTCACAACTCTGAGAATAAGAATAAAGGGGACTTTATCGACTGAATGGCCAGTGGCCTCAAATGGGATGTAATGACGAACACTCACTTGTGAAACACAGACCCAGAGGATGCAGAGGCCTAATAGCCTGAGAGACTGGGCTTGGCTACAGCCACTAATTTGTAGTATAGTGGTCATTACTGAGAGACAGCAGCCAGCTGTGGTGTACTGCTGCTTATCTGGAGGTAATGAGAGGTAACATGGGTGTAATGCGGTTCCATGCGCACATATTTGTCTCCACATCCAGAATGCCTCTAGACTCTCCCTCTCTCTCCTTTCTCGCTCTGTCAAATAAATCCTCTGTGGCTGTTTTGAAAAATCCCTCCACCTTTTTTTCCTGCCAAACATTCTTTTCTCCCTCTCTTTCCCCTATTCCTCATTAAACTCGTGAAGAAGAAAAGCATGTTTAGCTCAGGGGCCCCCCTGGCTCAGTTGGGGGAAGGCAACTGTAATGGTTAATAGAGGGAGGTCTCACCCAGGGAGACAAGACACCCACATTCAGCGCACACATAGATCAGAGAGGAGCAGTGTTTTCAGGGTGATGTTCATGGTGGCAGATGAACAGAGCGTGTCTCGAGGAGGGAGCAGGGGGGATCTGGTGCGACTCGGGTGATGGAGGGGAGAAGGAAAGAGGAATAGCCCAAGGAGACGCAGAGCTTGTCTGGCCTGTTTCCCGGCCTCCCGTGTTGGAGCATGAAAAGGAGCAGGTCGTTTACACCCCAGTGAAAAAAAGCCACCATCGCAATGGCAGCACCTGGATGTTATTTAGGCTAATGGACGTGGGGCTTACTCAATCAGCTCGAGGGGGGGCTTGTCGCTTTGCTTCATGCACCACCTTTCTCCTTTCCTTTGTCTTACAAAGCTTCTCTCCACTTTCCCCCCCCTCCTACCTGCTCTCCCTCCCGTGTCCTTATCTCTCTCCCCACCCTCCTCTTGTATGTTTATTTTATTTTGCGGAGAGCTGTGTTTTGACAAAGCCTTCACCCCCCGGATGTGTGGAGTCAGTGCTTGTGTCATGCCCTTATGAGGTATGGGGGCCCTGACAATTCTGCCAGCCCCACCCCACCTGCCCTTCCCCAGCGGAGAGGGCTGGAGAGGGGGGGAGGAGGAGGAGGCTGGAGGAGGCTGGAGGTGGGGTGACTCCTGCTCACACCCTGTCCTGTCCTGCCTGGTGTTGATGGAAACTTTACACACATACAGACACACGCACACACAAGCAGACAGAGGGTAGCTAAAACCTTTAGTCATGTAAAGCCCCACAGCGCCGGAGAATAGTTTATAATGCATGAGACCAAAGGCACACCTCTGCTGGAAAGTCTGTTTCTTTAAGAGACTTTCACTCTCAGTCTCTGCTTCATCCTCCTTGGCAAACAAACCTCTTTGTTGACCATGAAATTCACTTCATCTGTCATATCCTATGACAACCTCAGCCCAAGACACAAAGGGAAGACACAAGGGGGATCTCCACAGCATCTTGTGAATGAATTTAAATGGAAAGTTGAGGTGAAATAAAAATATCTGAAAACCCAAGATTGTGCTGAAAAAAATGTTTTGCTTGTCTGATTTTCTTCAGTTTACTGGTGAGATAAGTGGCCAATCTAACAACCAAAGATGCCACCCAAGATTTCCCACTCAGCATGGATGAAAGAGCTGTTAAAGAGGACGTAAAAATGGAGCCGTACATGAAAAATAAACCCAGTATGATACAACTTGTCAAATGTGTTTCCATCGGTCTCATCTCTTCTCCCTTTTCTAACAGCTCGAAGGTGAAAAAAGCCAAAGCAAAATGTTACATTTCATCATTTTTCCATTCTTTAATTTTCACCACAAAGCCTGACATGTTTTAAGAGGTGCAACCTAATATTGCCTGAACTCCAGGACCTACCACAAAGATCTCTGGGTAAATGGGAGGGAAGGAAGTGCACAGACAGGAGGACGGGCGTGGATGGAAAAGTGCGCAGTAACTTGGCTGCAGCATACCCTTAAGTAACAACACATGGCAGTGGAGGAATTCCACATTCACGGACACTCTACATGGGGATGGGAAAGGCTGCATGCACCGAGCGAGCTGACCAGTTACGAATGGGAAGCTGATAAGACTCTGCTGCACCTAATTCCTTTCCATGTCCTCATCCCGGGTAGGCATCACAAAGGGCATGATTCATGGGGGTAATTTCGCCAGCTACTGACTTGGCTCCTGTTTGCATTTGGGAAGAATGTGACCTCACAATATGCCTCTTTCAGGTCCATCCCTGTCTGACTTCAATCAGCCTCCTTGAAGCCCTTTTCTGTTAGAGACTGTGGAGTGAGGACAAGGAAACGCAGCAAAAAGGTAAGGAAGAGAGGCTATGTTGAGGGGAGAAAAAAATCCTGCAAACATACTCCTCCTACTCCATCACTCTCACCCTCCCCATCTAATAGCTGAATGGTGTGCAGCGAGGAGGGGAGTTTAAAACAATGAACTTGAAAGTCAACGATCGTGACAACCACACAGATGAACCCTGATTGCGCAGGGGAAGTCGTGGGTGTGATGCCTGTCTTGTGTTTTCATTTATCAGCCACAGGAACCACCACAAGTCTAGCATAAGTAATGATCTGAATAAGATCATGTGATGCAACAGTGTTTTGGAACATGAGACCTCCGAAGTGCTCTCTATCTGCTGCTTAAAGTGCAATTATCGTGGGTAATTATTTAGCTGCATTAGGCCATTTGAAGCACGGCTAATTCCCGGTTACATCCCATCTGTCACAGGCCCTTGTTGTATCTGCAGTCGGCACTGAAATATAAATTACACCGTAGCAAAAGTAAGCTCACGATGAATGGAACATAAAAGTGTGTAATCACAATCATTGCCAACAGTAAATTAGGAAAACATGTGGTCTTCAAATGCCTTAAAAGGTTAAAGATATAATAGTATTTGTAAATGGCCCAGAGCAGTCTATTCTTCATGTCTAACAAGATTAATTGAACATTTATGTGTAATGAGGAACAAAGTAAACAACTGTCTTTTAATTGTATCAAGAAGCTAACACAAGCAAACTACATTAAACAGAAAAAGGAAGACGCACAAATCTTCAATAGTGGAGATTTTATCCTCTGGTGGATGTAATCTGCAACCACATGAGGTATAACCCTAGTTATTTGTGCCTCTTTCTGGGCATAGATCTCAGAAACATGAGGTATTTTACCTCTTTGAAAAAGTTCAGAGAAAATCGAATAAAGCCTCAGAGTCCAAAAAATGTCCTTTTTTGTTCCAGAATTTCTCCCTTACCCCATATAACTTCGCCAGAGGGACTTTTCAGACATGCATCGGCTTCATCAAACATTGAACACACATGATCAGAAACGTGTACAATCTGGCGCAAGCACCGACATGCACTGCCACACATGTAAAACAGGGCGTTGACACCTACATGTTTGTAAGCAGAGGTGGTTTGTCATGTCACCCTCCTTCACATCCTGCTGCAGTCTGCCTCACAGGAGGAGAAAATGTGGTGTGATGTCACCTCTGGCATGGCTCCGGTGTCTGAGAGTTTTCATGCACCACCCCAATGAACGAGAGGCAGACATTACTCAGAATAAGTGTGGAGACTATCTGTTCTCCAGAGTTAAAGCTGGTATTTGTTAGCGTGGATTGCCGCCAGGGTCGGACCACTGTCTGTTGACTGCACATCAACACAATGCAGATCGGATCATTCGCACTCCGCAAAATATCTTCAGTTTATAGTTGTGTCACTCACAAGATTTCCCTGTCACTCTTCCTGGCAGGGTCACACCACCCCACCAACACCACTGGCACTTTTAAAGCAGCCTGGCAGCACGGTCTCAAAGCCACAAAGCAGGGTTAGTCATAATACTTCTTCATCTGGACATCAATCTTCATGCTCTTCCTCCTGTGAGCAGCATGGACCATGTCTTGTGCTGTAGTTAAAAGCCTTGGCACCACTGTGTACCAGGCCTGTGATAAATGGATTGCTCTATGAACCCTGAGGAGAATGTTTGGAGATCCTGATCCATCCTCACTGTTTGTCACTGTGCATTAAGCAGCGAACCAGAGGATTCCTGAAGCCTGACTCACATGCTTCTCGGGCAAGCACCTTTCAAATAAAATTTAGCAAGAAACAGTCAACTGGAAATGTAAATTGCACACCCATTTAAAAACGTTTGACAGAAAAACAAAAGCCAGAAGGCATTTTCACCAAACAATGTGCCCACAGTTAAAAGAAATAGGCTGGTGAAAAAAAAAACCAATAATGCAAAAAATGATTTAAGGCAATTTATCAAAGGCATGCACTCCCTGCTTTTCATCACTAGCAGAAGCAAAGTGGAACTTAACCCAAATTTTATGCTTCTTTCAGTGATTGTTCCACAACTTTTATTTTTTTTGTAACCACTGTAAGTTTCTGTTTGTTAGCAACATTACGGAAAAACTGCTAAACAGATCTTGATGTTCTTTTTTGGCAAGAGGGTGTAGTACCGAAAGACACAAATGTTTAAACCAAGGGCAAGATCAGAGAATGGATTCCTGTCCAAAAAAAAGAAAAAAAAAGAAAGAAAGAAAGAAAGAAAGAAAGAAAAGAAAGGAAGAAAGTACCAATACTTAAAATCCATGGGGTAGAATTGTCTATGGACTGTATGGACGTGTCCACACCAATCTCAAAGATGGCTGAAATGTCCATACCAGTGTTAACCCTTTCAGTTTGGACTGCTATGGGGTGTGTGTAATCTATACGCTCAGACAGAACAGAGCTACAGAGGTCCACATGCTGTGTTTATTTATTTATTTATTTATGCAAATTTACCTGAAAAGAAGCAGCTTCCATGGGACTTAGCAGCAATATTCTTGCTCTTGACAATTCATCACTTTTGGCATAATCGCATGAGTCAGTGTCAGTCCAACTAGCTCAACTGGTAGAACATGAATCTACAACCATAGGGTTGTGGGTTTGAACCCTACATTGGTTGTTCTGGTTTCAGAGCCTTATCTTTAAATAAAATAATTTTAAAGAATCTCTGGTGTGGTATGAATAGTATTACACAGTATTATCTTAATTTTCTTTTCCTTGTATTATTTAGTAAGATGTCCCCATCAGTGTCAAAATCAAACCTGCACTCTTGCTTATAATAATAGATGAATGGTAACAGAGAACCAGTAGGAGGCAGTAAAACACCACCACTGTCAATGAGCCAGAGAAGAAGAAGAAGAAGAAGAAGAAGAAGAAGAAGAAGAAGGAAGTGATAGGTACAAACTCTTTGCTGAAAATCTACACGCTCATACAGGATGCTAACATCTCCCACTTGAAACAATTCATTAGAGCTCAAACATGATTATGCGTTGGCAGAGGTTAGTGCTCTTTATTGAAGGGGTTATTTTGTTTTGGTTTTTATTCATCAAAAATGCATCAAAGGCAGCACAAAAAATATTGTGGCAACACAACACTTGGCTCAGTTCTCTGTGAATATATTCAGCATTTTTCAAACATGGATAATATTAATACTGTGTTGACATGAATGTTTTCCATCCATCTATCATCTATACTCGCTTATCCAATTGGGTAATGGGGGGTGGAGCCTATCCCAGCTGGCACCTTGGACAGGTTTCCAGTCTATCATAAGGCCTGAATGTATTGCTTTAAATCAGAATTACACCATCATCTTAAATAACTCAGTTCAGTTTCAAACTGTGATCAGATATCATCACACATCACCATCACACAGGTCTACAGCTCACTAGTGAATGGCGTACAGTGTTTATTTGTCACTTTTGAGCGTTTACACTCCTCCTGTGGGTAGTACAGAATTGACACTCCACTAAAACCATTCAGTGTTTCTATTTTGATGCAATGTCTAGACATAAAAGCATTTTACTAGGAACCAAAAGCCACAGCTGGGTTCTGCAAAGCTGGACTAAGATTACTGAAAACACTGTTCTACATGTTGGGCTAAAAAGCAAGTGTCTGCTATTGATTTCCTGCCAAGTACCTTGCAGGGTGTTAATTTTAATTTAGAGATAAAATACAGTCAGTGAAGTCATGTGTTTACTTCCTATGATGTCTTTGTGCTGGAGAAAAGATTGTCTGCAGTCATAAAATGTTTATATTAGTGCCTTTTATGAGATGCTCCTTGTATACATAATTGTTCGCTGCATCATAAAAAAACAAAGTCAACAAAGTGCAAATTACAGGGTTTGTGGGGGTACTGACCACCTATTTTCCACACTCCAAGTCATGTGTAAACAAAGTAAATGTGTTCAACAATTAACACACACCCAAAAGTGTGACCACAAATGATGTCATTCCAGGCTAATGAACATTTGGAGGTGAGGAGCAAGTTGTGCATTTAATTAAGAATGTGTTACTTACTATTATGTTTTTTATCACAAAAAATCATCAAATTGACAGATTTACCAAGGCTCAGAGTCAAATACCGTCCTAACTGAAGATTAAAATATCATCTGTGTGAAATTCTGAGATGGATACAGCGTTATATATATGGCAGCAAAAGTTATTTTTTAAATATCTCTTGTGTTGACACTAGTTTGGATGCTTACAGTGATTCATCAACCTCTAACTACTAACATCACCAACTACACATTTCTCCATGTTTGCACTCATAAAGTGGCTCCAGTCATGTCTGATGTGGGCCACCAGAGACTCATCGAGGCCTCCGTATGCTTCAGATGAAGTGTTTGTCAGATTGTCAAACAGCATCTGAAATTCTTGTCCCTGACAACGTTTCTAACATTGGGATTGTGCTGGAGTGAATCAAGAAATGCTGTAATTCTCCAAACCTGTCAATCCGCCCCCTCCCACAAAACAAATCCTGATTTTTCGAGAGGGTTGGTTGGGTGTGATGAGATAGGAAAGTTGGCAAGATTTTAACCCTTAGTTGCTTCCATCACTTTGTATGTTGACAGTCATCCTGCAACATCCTGGTAGCCTGTGGGATTATCCAAAATGTGTGTTCGCCCCATTCATAATATTTCTTTTACCTTGGTGATTTGAAAGCAAAATGTTTTTTTACTTTTAGATGTGATCTAGTCATACAATTTATTATGCTACCACACCAATATCAGCACAGGTAATTAGCATGCAATGTTTGTCATGTTGGTTGTCATCATCATAGCATAGACATATGGGGATTAGCACCAATTATAAAGTTTAGCAAAAGGCTGATGATTGTTTTGATGCTTCTTAGTCATAAAATTACCGTATTTTCCAGACTATTGAGCGCACCTGTCTATAAGTCGCTATTGAATTTATTCAAACAGTTTCATGTGGTCCACTCTGACCGGGTCTGACGTGACAAGGCTAAATGTATCAGCGGCACGGAGCTTGCTAGCTTGTAAAAAGCTAATGAGCTTCGTGCCGTCAATACATGAGCCACACCGGTGTTTAGGCGTGTCAGAAAAAAGTAGCGGCTTATAGTCCGGAAAATACGGTAAACACTATTCACCACAGTAAAGCTTGACTGATTACAATTCAAAGTTTATAGCAATCCGTCCAAGAATTATGATATTTTCAAGTCTACCATTGTTGTCGTCCAAACTCAGGACCAGAAATGAAACAATCTGCCTGCAGTGAATTCTCTTTGTCCCAGTCTTGAGGAATCGTATTGGTGTAAGCAACCTGGTTCAGCACAACAATAATGACTGAAAGTCCTGTCTTGATTAAAAAAAGAGCCTCTGATACTGCTAATGGGAACAAAATACCCAAAGAGTAAGCAGGAAGAAAGGGCCTCCATTAGCCTTCACTCTAGCCATTGATGATTGATATGATAGCAAGCCCATTCAAACTGCAAATTTTACACATGATTGAGGCTCTATTGGATGTAATGAAATGACCTTCCTGAATATTGCACTTGAGTGACTGTGTGACCACCAGCACAATAGCTGCTATTATAGTTTTGGGCCTTCAACCCATTTTTCATTGTACCAGGTCCACCGTGTTATTATTGCAGAACTCAGAGTGAACCCACGTCTTTGGTTTCTTGCTGTTACGGATGTGACCGTTCTCTCCACTGGGAGCAATTCATAGCGTGTTAATTGACTACAGCAATCACTCAGCAGATTTATGGAAAATGTGAAGGTCACAGGAGACTTCCTGAGGAGGCTGCTCAGGGAGCAAAGCCGACCTCAGAGTTGCAACTGGGGAATTTCTGGCCTGTGTAAGTACTCTGCAGGTTCATAAACTCCCTGCCTTCCTGCACTGACCTCAGAGGAAATGTACATTATGTAGAAAAATTATATTTAAATGAGCCACAGAGGGAAATGAAATCCTCATGTGGGATTTTTTGATATAATGATACTTTAATAGTTTTACTGCAACAATTATGAGATGCAGCAACAAACACCACACTTACAAAATCTATTATCTTCAAATACAGTTGTGACCCAGTTTGTGTCTCTTTGTCATCCAGTCATACAGATGTGTATTATTCATTGGGGGAGGAGTTGCAGCACAGACAGACTGGGTGTGGGCACTGGGGCCCATCTGGCCGACTGTAATCAGCTTTAAACAACGGCACTACAGACAAATGAATGATACAAGGCACATTTGTAAAAAACCTGCAATGTAGCCATTAGTCGCAGTAACTAACATCTACTCTCTGCCTGAATCAGTTGCCATGTTAAAATCAAATGTGCAAATATCAGTACAGTGGAAGGATAGGTCTTGGTGATGACAGAATAAAAACGGTTTTGTCCATTGTTTGTCCAGTGCAGTGTGTCAGTATGTCACAGTATTAGTTTGAACAAATCTGCATGTGGCCCTGCATCTGGACACTCTTAATACGGTTTAATCCCTCTCTGTCAGCCAGCCAGGCTTGTCCTCATGCCAACACACTATCTACAGTATGTTACTTATCGCCAAACAGAGAAAGTGAGCATCCTATAATATCTGCCCTGATGTTCCTCAGTTCATCTGTGTGCTCCTGGAATATATATGTTTTTTGTACTTTCTGTTTTAAGGTAAGAGCAAACTTTCTTTTTCACATTTTGACACACTTATCTCTTAATCCAGTCTCGAAAACCAGAGGACGTGCAGAGTGCAATGGATGTAAGAGGTGAAACAATGGAGACAGACAGAGGGTTGGAGGCAATGCATTTCTCCATATAATAAGTTATAATAAGCAACATTGGCAGTTGAGAATAATTGCCCTGGGCGTGCCAATAATTTTACAGTGATTATGTGACAAGCTGTATCATTTCTTTTGATGAAATGCGCACATTTTTTGTGAGATTTACCCAGACATGATGATTTATGAGGGCTATAAGTCTGTTTTTCTGCGTGGAGCCTGCACGGTGCATGGAGTCTAAATGCCATGCTTGCTTACACAGAAACGCAGTACTAATGGGTTTGTGTTACATTGCTAAATCAACTCGAGCTGTGAAGCGGCTCCCAGCAAACCTTTATGATCCATTAACCACCAGGCATGGTTTTGCCACGGCGTCTGTGCCAGCTGGCAGAAACGGACAAGCCTGTATCATAAGCAGCCCCTGCCAGCGATGGCTTTACTGAAGTTTGCAGAATTCCCCCTGTTCTCTCAAGCTGATTACATACATGTTGTTTTCTCATTAGCCGGAGCTTCTTGTGGTCCTGTCTTATGGAAATGTTTGATGGTACGAAGGTAAAGGCAATATGTTAGACTTGATGTCTGCAGACAGCTCGGGAAGAGAGACAAGTCTGTGGAGTGGTTTGAGTTTGGGTGGAGACAGCAGCATTTACTGTAGAACTGCAGACAAATATGCACGGACCCCACCCTAGGCTAGTGATCAACTCCTCTGTCATCAGTGTCTTTATCATGCAGACAGAGATTGATATCCAAGGATCAGATTCCTTGGGATTCCTCTCGCAAAAGGAAAATCCCATTTTTCAAACATTTGGGAACTTGAAAGAATTCTGCAGCACAGTTTGACTGTTTTATTGTGTTATTCATGGAAGCTGGCAGCACTCTGCAGTATCTGCACACAAATAAGCTGCCGATTTTCCAAGCTGGCTGTCGACAGTTGTCAGTGCACGGCTTATTCCTGAAAGCGCATAATGAAATTTTTATGACTTTTTTGTGAACGCGCCATTACGAGGTTGTTATTGTTAAATGCCGAAATCCTATTTGCAACGCTCTTCTCCTGAGCGCACTTGGATCTGAGCGTTTTGTGGATGACTAATTGTCTCATGTTTCGTGCCTCATGTTTAATGAGCGAGAAAAAGCAATGAGAAAACACAACAGAACAACAAAGGGCATCTATGTATAGGATGTTAAGGATTTTCTTTACATTGTAATTGATAATCATTTGGATTACGTGTAATCCCGCAGCATGTAATATCTGATTCCTAAATCCTGCTTTTTTCCTCTGAAGTGAATGTGATCTACCTACACACCCATGGTTTTCAAACTGCCTTTGCTGCAGCAGCCAGATGGATGTAGGGAAATTCCAGACAGAGTTTTATAAACACCAGTGAGCCAGTATAAGGCTGTTAAATCTAGATGTATTTATTGAGTAGACACTGTTATCTAGGTCACAGGTGGATGAGATAGGCAAATCAGAAATTTCCTCTTTGCCTAGAATGAGGCACTTTCACTGGGTCAGATAGCGAGCTGGATATCAGGAGCAGAGGAGGAGCACAGTGGGCATGAGCAATGGAGGTAAAGAGAATAGGAGTAGTTCAAAGCCTCTTTGTGTTTTGGTTTGTGTTTGTTTCTTTAGAGACCACTATCAACAAGGCAGCAGTTTTGTATGGCTCAGGTGCTCTGAGAGATTAAGTTCAGGTGAAGCCCGGGGTTACAAGCAAGTGGGAGGAACAGGGATTTCTTCATTGTTTTTGGCTGTTGCTACGGAAACAGAAAACAGATTGATAAGAAAGCACCAATGATAGGTTTTCAATTTCATCCACATTAGAAGTTGTAATTATGCACCATGTTTTGTTAGAGGGCAAAAACAAAATGTAGTGAGGAAAAAAAAAAAGCTTGATAAGCAAATGTCTCTTCATCTGATAGGGATTTTAAATCCCTCCAAGAGGATTATCACAATGGTCCATTCCTCCCCAGATTTCCCTCGTGTATAATTGCCATTTGCCTCTCTCTCTTTCTCAGTGGCAAAATTGATGGGTGGAATATGTTCAGAGATATGTGAATAAAAGCCAAAGAGGGAAACATCTCAGAGGCACACCACAATGAATGAGAATTTGAAGGATGCTAATTAAACAATGTCATGATTTATTGTCAGTAACAAAACATTTACTGATTCAGTCCCAAAGGCTTGGCTTCCTGGAAAATGTAGCATTTGGTCACAGCTCCGTTAACTTATCTGCTTCAATTTGGGTTGCACCAAGGCTTTAGAAAGAAGACTTCCAGTATTATATGGCTTTTGTCAGGGGAGCAGTGGATATTTATTACAACAAAACCCATAAAATAGATTATGCTATTGCTGTATGAACCTCCAGTGAGTTGATTAGAAGTGGTCAAAAAGTTTGGAAAACTGTCTAAACTTTTTACTGTTGCCTAGTCTCACATATTTAAAATGAAAAGACTTCCTAGAAAGCCTCCGTACATCAACATGTGCAGCACCCCGGGTTCAGAGCACAGGCTTTTGGCCGGCTCATGAACGGACGGGACAGAGATGTTATCTAGCCTTAGGGAGGATGTTTGCGGAATGGGAGTGGAAGGGCTGTGGGGCTTCAGTGTGCTAATGCAACTAGCAGCCAGGAAGGCAGAATGTTGACTCTGCAGATTTGAGCCAGCTACTGGTGGCTATGGGGCTAAATACTGACCCCATGGACTAATAAAGAAAATCACCTCAGGCACGAGCCGCAGGGGTCAGAGGTAATGGAATGGCTGGGAAAAACACAGACCGTGGCTTTCTATCACTACTCTGCCTAATTGAAATGACAGTTGAAGACCAGTGGGGGTAACAGTGTTTATTTACGTCTTTGTTACGCGTTGAGCAAGCACAAAGATATGCCTGGCCCGGCCAGGGATGACATCGCTCTTGTATGCTGTCTGGCTCCAGGATCTCTGCACTAGTACAATAAGGACTTCCTGTCTGCCATCAGATTCCCCCTGCATTCCACCCTGGCCTGGGATGAGGCGAGGGGGCTGTTGGGGATATGGTTTTGTGAAAGAATACGAGTCCTAATCAGACTGACAATATGAACCTGTTCCCTTCTTTTGACCCCTGCAGGCTGACCCTCAGTCTGTGCTGCCACCTATCAGAGAGGTGAGCAGGCTGCTGAAGGCTCGCTGAAGTTGTCTTGAGACTGGTGTCCTGTGCTTAAACAGCCTCAGGGAGACACTGAAGCTGATTAGGAAGACCCTGTTTCACGGTGCTGATGTCAGCATTTCTGTCTTGCTGCTAGGTGGCTGCTGTACAGCAAGTAAATGTCACAGACATGAATGCCTGGGAGGCAGTAAGTGCTTTTTCCTTGTAACTCCTAATGACTGAAAAATATATTGCTGATACAACAAACAGTGAAAAATAAGACAACAGTTGCTTAAGCTCATATTCCTCTCAATAACAACCAGGTTAAAAGCAGGGGATACAAAAGGAAAAATATGTCCGTACAGATAAAGTGTAATTTTTAATGAATACACAGAGACAATTGCTTTCCAACTGTTTTGACTGTACTGTGCTTAACCCTGATGTTGCTATTTAAAGAAATCGAGGGTTCAGTCACAGGGGCCAATGGGAGAGAGCAACCTTCAGCAACCTGAGTACTAAAACATCCTGGTGCCGTCTAGCTTGACTGGACATTAATGTCCTCCTGAGAGGACCATCAGCACGGGAGGAAAATAACACAAACACACCCCTTTCACACCCCAGCAACATGGAGGACAGACAAGATTATATGTGTGGTAGTCTACAGGAAGTAGTCTATGGTCCAATCCCATTTCTGATATTTACTCCTACCCCTCGATCCTACCCCTTGAAATGGAGTTGTAAGGGGTAGCGGGTTGAAATCTGAAATGGGACAACCCTTCGAGACCTGTTACATCATCAGCGATCGTCGATGGCGCTATACAGATGCGACAACTTTGGCGACAACAAACAATTCACCAAACCCTCAGCAGCTGTAGTCCTCTGGGTGACAAACCCAGATTATCAATTAACAGGCATGTTCGGTTTGTGATGGATACAACAGGACATGTGAATGTTATGTTAAAACGATGCTAACATGAATAACCCTAACAGAGACATGCACGTTTTTTGCTATGTCTGTCATAAACAAGCGGCCAATAAACAGCATTAAACTGATGATCCAGTGATGATTATAAGTTATTTGTGTTCCTGTCGCCACCACTGCAGCATCTGCCTCCAAATTCATGGAAATTTCTCGTACCCCTCGGTTTGCAGTGCGCTCCAGGAAAATCTCTGTTTCGAGGGCCCATGTTTGTAGGTTCAGTGTGAATTCCTCCTTTAAATCATTAAAACCCAGACACCAAATCAATCCAAATCTCCAAAGTGCCTGGGTGCAGAGTAAGTCTTCAAGAGATTCCCTGCACAGCGAAGCGACACGTGACTTTTTTATGTGGAATAATTTTCAAAAATAAACGATAAACCCTCAGACAGCATGTTTCCAGGGTTGTAATTTCCTGTGCCAAAAAAAAATGTAATTTCTACAAAATGGACATTGCAAGATCCAAAGAGATATGGTACTTTTTGTCATGTAAATTCTGGTAATAGAAACAGGATAAATGAGCTTATGGCCCTCGTCAGAAGTCCATTCAGAGCACGAAATGAGGTTCAGGTTCCTGTCCTCACTTTAGTCTGTGAAATTAAATGGATCACTGCTCGGGTTCATCAGATGGCAGCAACATGCACAAACACTAGTGCTTGTCACACACGATACACAGTATTGGATCCTTTTGTGTTTCCAGGTTATTGTTAAAGCTTTTTGTAGGTGCTGATTAGTTGTGATATTATGCGCTCAACAATGGCCTCTGTGCCAATCTGCCTCTGTGCTCCCAGACCTTCATTAGCAGGAGGAGAGAGAAATCAAGTGTATGTGCTCTTTCCTTTTTTCTATAACTTATCAGACAATGATTTTGTCCTGCCTGTTGTTCGGTTTTCAGTACGCATCATGATAAGTATGCAAACAACAAAGTGTGTGTGTTGCCTTTAATATGAATTTGGTGAAAAAAAAAATGCAATAAAAATTTTAAGAAAACAAATAAATGCCTTGGGAGTTTTGTAAATAAATCAATGTTAATGCACCAGAGGGAGGAACAGTGTAACAACAATTCACATGTAAAAGCACACACTGTATTTAATAAAACATTTAACATATTCACTAATCACACAGGTTGGTACAGAGAAGTGGATAAACAGGTTCAAGCATCTTCCATGTTGATTTTTAGATCTGCCCTGAATAAAATCATAGCATGGATAAAATCAGCCATTAATTGTCTTTACTATATTTCTAATCACTCTAATAACTGTTTTGTTTGAATTATGAATACATATACAAGCACAGCATCCCGAAAACCACTTAACACAAATCTATAGACATATGGTGATACAGACGTCACCGCATGTAGCTAATAAGGAGTGATAATCCACAATAAGCGTTAGACTGAGGGTGCTGTTTACATATCAACAACTGCTCACTAGTTTTAGATGAGCTATAATATTTATTTCCAAAAACACAATCTCTTCTCATTCAGCCATGAAACTAATTAGAAAATGAATCTGTCCTCACACATTCACTGTCTTTCCAAAACATACAATACATGCACCATTAGATGTAGTTTATTTGTGTAAAAACACTTATGATAGCTATAGCCAGCAGACAGATCCACACCTGTCTCTGCACCATGAATGTGTAAACTACAATTTAGTCAAAACAATCAAAAACAATCACAAACTCTTATAACTGGCTAGCTAATACTGACAAAGCTTTAGGTGATGATGATGATGGTGGAGAATTATTTTTCCCTCATGTGGTCACACCTATTCCACATTAAATATAAAATCTACGATGAAGTTAAAGGACATGAAGCTGATTTTCTGTGCAAACAACACTCTCTTCCCCCTAAAATCAAGCCAACAAAAAATACAAGCAGACAAATCTGTTGTGGAAAGTGCACGGGTGTCTAAAGGAGTTAAGTTAAATATTCTGATGCTTTGGGCTGTCATGTCTCTAATGCCTTTGACCTGTTCACAAGCTCCACCTCCTTGTGCTAACACTTCAATGAAAACCTCATGAGGCTACGGTAAATTTGTCGCAAAGAAAACATATTCATGAACAGTGCTGATCGTGGTGAGGCCCGTGACTATTGTTACCATCTGCTCCTGCAAAGAAGACAACTGAATCTGAAATCACTCTTGTCTCTCAGCTGAACAGAGAGGATCGTGTGTGTCGCTGAAGGCTGCACCACAATAGTTCGGTGCTTGTTTGTATTCTTTATGGAGCTTTATCCCCCTGGTTGTCTTTAGCAACCTCTGCCCTGAACCCTCCCAGATAAATATGGACCATCTAATCACCTGCCACACTTAATTAAAACCTCATCACTGCCTTTATGAGAGGCATCAAAGGGCACCGTGCCCAAAGGAGGTCATGCAGATAAGACTTCAATGGTGAGCTTTGAAAGGCTCTTTGCACAATAGAGGATGCTAAAAATCCTTAAGGTGGTTTGGTGAAAATAGGTCAGTGTTGGCAGCTGTGGGTAATCTGTCCCAGGCCTGGCCTGTGGTCCAGCATGCTGCTCGCCATATTTAACACCCTTTGTGCCATCCTCTCGGCACTAATCTGTCTTTTCACTGAGTGTTAAAATTAATTTGCAGTGATTTCTATGAGGGCACAGGCGTCATTAGAAAACCTCAAAGGCTTTAAGTGGACAAGTTGCCAATAGTGAGCCTTTGTCCTTGGTCTGCCCCCTTCTAAATACCCATGACAGCGGCTTTGAAATGCCTGCCTGATGAGGCTCAGATGCTCTGGCTCTGGACATCACAGTGACCGTACATGTCTGGCTGTGAAAAACATCTCATGACAAAGAAAAACTCAGCACAGCCAACAATACAACGGACTAGACTCCAAAATTGCCAGTGATGTATCATAATAGTCCTTGTTGTCTCTGAAATTACAGATAAAGCTTAGTTTGATTTTGTTTGATTTTTATCTCACTAGTCTCAAAGTCAGTGAAAAAAGAAATAACCGCATCGCTTCAGAATGATTTGCATCGACACAAAACAGTGTTCCCATGGGAAAAATCACAGATATTTGGTTGTGTTTTCCAGTGGTGCTCATAATGCCAATAACTGTGTGTAGAGAGTTGGAGAAAGGGCTAAGCCATGGAGAGCTCTGGCTGTTACTCAGAGAGGCAGTCGAACCAGCAGTGTGAGCAGTGTGAGCAGGGCAGATGTGGGTGTGAGAGAGTTCCTGTCATCAAATTAAACTTCCATCACCATCAAAGACACACTTAGATTACAATAAGCCAATCAGCCAGTCTGAGACAAATGATTTTGTTGAGCCTTCCTGCCACACTGGATGTAGGAACAACACAGATCCTCAAAAAAAAGCCTATAAATTATACCAAAACAACAACAACAAAAAGGTTTGTGTGGTGTTTCATGTTGTCTTGGAGCCTGGTTTCTCCACAACTATCTGCTCACGTGCAACAGTGTGAGAGACAAAATACAAAAGGCTGCCATCTGTCATTCTCACAGATAAATGAAACTCTTCAAGGGTCATTTAAATTGGGGGGGTATGGATTACGCT
>OOFC01016166.1:47572-72444 GCA_900323345.1 Pseudochromis fuscus | reverse complement strand
GTTAAATTATAGTAAAGTTTAAACCCAGCTTATCATTTTGAATAGTAAATATACATTTGTGTGACCATGATCAGTGTTGTCAAAAAGCAGCCCTGTGTTTTGGATAAGAGAGGTCTGTGCTTCTTCCTACCTGTTGGTATCAGTTCATTCTTGGTTTTCTCTCTTCATGGGATTTGTTGTCAAAATTATACAACATCACCAGACTTTCACAAGACAGTTTGATTTAGAAAACAAAGAATAAGACACACTTGAAACTGTGTCACTAACCTGTGTGATTGGTTGGGTGGAGTCGTAACCTCTCTGTGACAGAGTCAGGGAGAAAAACATGGGTGCTCTGACAGATCAGAGCATCGGTGATGACGGGTCAACTACTCTTATTTTTTTTTCTTGACTGAAAGTCTATCCAACAAAATTCTCGAAGACCCTGGAGTATTTTCTCAAAATGAATAACATGTCTCTCTTGAACTTTGACTCTGTGCTGTGCTGAGTTATGATTGTTTTGCCCTTGTTGGAGTATGATTACACAAGGTTCTTGATTTTAACAGGCCTCCACTTATTGTCAGACCCACCGCTGGGCAACAGGAGATGAAGTGAGGGAATTTTAAACCTCAGGAGAAAATTACTCTCGGAGCTCCTTTTCTAACTGTTGCACTCGTGTCTGTAAAGTCATGACACCAAAACAAGAGTGCTCACAATAACATAGTGAAACTGCCTCTGGGTCAGATCTGTATTCAGATGGAGCTGTATGACATTAGATTCTGTTGCAAAGCTGTAGTACTTTACTGAACGCAAGTCAAAGGAAAATGCCGGGTGGAGCGCTGACACGCTGCCTTTGGAAAATGCAATTAAGACAATTAGATTAGAACAATAAAGCCAGTGCTTATCATGGTGCAGCCTTTTAACTATTAAATTATGCTGTCTTAAGAGGCTGCAGGGATCAAGTCACTCCTTGGGCCAATCTACGTTAAATGTCTTAATAGAGGGCAATAAATAGCTCAGTAGAAATGGTTGTGTGTTACTTCAGTTAAATACATGTTCATATATTCTCAGTAAGTGGAGGCACAGGTTACATCTGTGTTTTCTGAGCGTCTACTAGGAATTCAAAACCATGAGGGAATTCAGCTTTTTGGGAATCATCCCCTTTAAGCCTGTTTCTACTCAGATCACATGAGAGATTTTAAATGTTAATTAAATGGTTTACGTTTGATGTAAGATAAAACAACGGCTCCTTTTAACAAAACACATATCTGTATTGGAAAAAACTTAGGTCTACAGAGACACTATTGGGTCTGTACTTGTCTTGATGGAGAGAATCAATGTTTTCTTCAATGCTTGCACGTCTCCACCTCACCAGTGACCTTTATGCTGCTTCCCCTGCTGAAATCCAGCAGTATCTCCAGTTTCCAGAAGTCGATCGTGTCTGTGTTACTTGTCTTTTGAAATGCTTGACCTTTGACCACTGCAGTAAACAGACTTATTGGGTTATGTCTAGTCCTCCCAGTAAAGGGGTCTGGGAGTCTGAGGACGCCGCTGACCAGACAGCGAGAGCTCAGGAATTAGAGGACATGACAGTAGAGGGTTTCAAGAGCAGGAGGGAGGTTTTTTTTTCCTTTAATACAGAGAAATACAGTTGTGTGTGGTGACAAACACACAATACCTCAGCAGAAGAACCAACATCTTGCCAGAAAAGCTCAAATTTGGCATTGTCAGCAACATTGGAAGTGTACAAAAAGAAGTGCATGATTGTGTTTTGATCAGGTCAGCATCTCCAAGCTGGACAGCGGGCCAAATTTTGTCCGATCCGTCAACAATGTCATGCCATTGTTTGACATTTTGCATAAGTGTGTTGTGTTTACTTGGGCCTAAGTGGGGTCTGCGCTCCACTGAATGCACTGCTTGTCGTTTGGACTGACATGGCTGCCATTAAACAAACAGACGAGACACAGCGAGCCCAGAGGCTTTTGTTTGTAGAAGCATATTCAACAGCAGTTCTTTAGCTTTCGAGAAACTGTCCAAATTCACATCTGTTTAGGGAATACAAAGTATAGCGTGTACAGCTGGTCTAATCTGATCATCACAACACAGGATTTGGCGACATTTCGCTCCCAGACGTCCAAAGACAGACCAAGGTGATGCTGCAGTTAATGTTATTGTTATTTAATACTAAATGTCTGTAATGAAAGATGAAGCTGAGTGTTGTCCATTTCAAACAAATTCCAGATTATAGCGAATAGTTGAGATCTTCTGGGACTCCAGTACAACGACCAGTCCTCCCGAGCCTCTCTGCAGGCCTCCGACTCGACATCCCCAGGAGAGCCTTCAGCCCATGTCGACACTAATTGCACATTGATACAGATTGTGATTATCTGTGCTTATGGGGTAATTATGTAGTGTCAGAGTCACTAAATCAGGGTTGGAATGAGGCTATCACAGTGTTGGCTCTCTGAGGATTAGAGGAGGGGAGGGGGTGTATGTCTGGGCCTCAGCCTTATCTCGATTCCTCTTCAGTGCTTATCTCCTGAGCGTGAGCCTGGAGAGAAACAACAGCCGGGCCACAGCCAAAGCAGAGAGATAGTTGGAGTGCCAGGCATGCAATGCAAAGACACGGGAGTGAGAGTATTGTCCAGACAGCACACACACACACACACACACATGCATGGCTCATTTTGGTGCCTTTGTTTTTGGCAGTATGGACATTTCACACTTTTCATCTTTCACCGAATGAAACTTTTCTTGTGAAAAAAACAAATTGACTTGGCTGAACTTTAACAATTTAATTGACATCAGGCTGTGAAGTCATCTCCAGCATTTTGTCAGCCTTGGTCTTTTTTTATGCATTTCTCAAAGGTTTTGTATAGAGCCCAGAATTCATACATCCAACTACACTGACTAAACTGGTGGTGGACCATTTTATGGCAGGGTGTTTTGACATGTTATTATGTAGTATTATATACAGCCTGTTCGCCTTAAAACTAGGCCACGATTGAATTAGTGCCACAACTGTCTTTGCCCTCACTGGATGGACTGAATGAGAACTCACAACCCAAAACAAAACCAGCACAATGACTGCAGAAAAAACACAGCGTGCCAAACTGAAACTAAAACTTATTTTATATTAAAATGCATTCAAGAATATATAATGATTCATATCATTAAAATGATGAGATTTCACTTTGTAATTTGCTTTTAACGGATTCCACAGCTCTGAATTATTGTTTATGGAGAGTGAACAATGCATTCATTACAAAATGCTCTTTGTTTTCACTCTGTCGCAGTGTGTGTGTGTGTGTGTGTGTGTGTGTGTGTGTGTGTTGGCTCTGCCAGTTTGCTGTCTGCAGGGGTGCCTGTCAGTCAGAGCAGCGGTAAGTGAGCCAAGGCCTCCACACAGAAATGACATGGGATAATTATTCAGAGGCAAAAGGTCTGTCTCTAATGGAATTCTGCATGGAGTGACATTGAGCATGAATTATATAAATTCAGACTGTTTCTTATTCTGTGTTTCTATAAATGTTGTTTATTTAGTCTACAGCCTGTCTGATCACTTCAGATCTGGTTCATTTCTCTCTTAAAGTTCATAAACCGTTTCCACACGTCTGTAATATTTTACAAGCTTGTAAAATTTTAAAGTGTTTATTAATATCTTTGTTAAAAACTATAACTGCTACTCAGGAAGAGTTGTTAATTGGTGTTTATACTTTTCCATACAGAAGATACATAGTTGTAGCATTTATGTAAACATTTCTGAACCACTTTAAACTTGCCTGTCAATGATTTCTCCATCTGTATAAACATTAGATACATTACATTTACATTAGCAAAGACATGTTGAATAATTTTTATCCGACAATATATAAATTTATTTTTAAGAAATATAGTTACATGTGTAAAACAGTGTGTTTTATGACTTTAACTTAAGAAAAAAATGTAACAATTAAAGTTTTTTTTAGTTATGCAGTTGATGTTTATATTCGGAAAGATGTATTAAAATTTAAAAGTTACGTTAGTTTTGCAGTCGCCTCATCTGCCTAGAGATGAGTACATTGAATCAAGATCAACAAGTCACACCTTTCACTTCACATCACCATTTTTATACATTATGAATATGCATTAATTAGGAAATTTCCATCACATTTTATATAAGATCATGAACATGACATGGAGCCAGTCGCCATAGTTGCACATGACAACTGTGGTATAAAAATAATCATGGAAGAAGCTAATATATTTGTCATCATGACAGTTGTAAGGTAAACAGTGACAGTCCTCAGCTGGTACATCATTGGTAATCTACCAATGATGTGCATTTGCATGTTTTGGATTGGTCGCTGCAGCTATTCTGGACGATGTGATGTTGAAGTCTGATTCAGTTTTTTTTTGGCCTGACGACCTTGTGCTTTGGTTGCCAGCAGCTCTCCGTGCTGGCACCTCCGGTGTGTTTTTTCACACAGAGCTGAAGTTGGTCTCACTATCTGCCTCAGTGCATAAAGGACACACTTCCTGAATTGGCACTGAACATTGGTGTTGGATGGAGTCTGTCATTCGTACACTACAGTCCAATATGAACATTATTGTGAGAATGCTGGATAGACCAAAAATGTTGACAGTATATATATAAAAAAAAAAAACGCAAGTAAGAAAGCAAGTTAAAAACATGCCAAAAAAGGCTCTGAGCTCTCTGCGCCTGCCAAAATTAAAATATGGATTCCATATGTCAAATGCAGCGACACTGTTTTTTTCAAATATAGTCAGAATGTTTCTTATCAAAACAGAGAAACAGGGAAAGTTTTATGGAGTAACAACCCTCCAGTCTGAGAATATTTCTCCGAAAGCCCTTGAACATTTCTGTCTCTTCGTCTGCTCAGTGTAACAGCTTCTCATGACAACTTTCAAAATCTGAAGTATCTGCTCAGTGATGACAGAAACTTCCCACGACCCTGCGATCATTCTTCAAATAATCTCTTCCTCTTTCTCCCCTCTGAGGTCTTTTCATCATTTTAGAGCATTAAGGAGGAGGGCTTTTTTTTTTTTTTAATCTTGGTATTGAGCACTCTTGTCTCCGGCAACAGTTGCCAGCTTTAATGTGAATCTTGAGAACTGGATAACATTGTGGAAACCTATAATGCAGCTTGTAAGTACATCCACTTGGCTCCAGGCATTTCATGTAAAAGTTGTAATATATTAAAGGGGGCTTCATGAGAAGAATTTATAGTGCCGGCTGCTGTATCTCTGTGAAACAAGACATCAGTCCATTTGCTGGCAGTCATGGTTTAGTACTAGAAGCATTAACATAGCACTTACCTCCTGTGGTAATGAGGAAGCATAGGAAATACGACTTGTCCTACATCTTAGGAAACATGCGTAGGCTTAAATATGAATCCTTTGTAAAAAGCTTTTTTCTACAAATCAAACAAACGAGACATCCTATGTTAATCAGTTTAACATGGTGGTTGTGCATACAAATCATTTACCTGCTCTGCTCTGACTGGACAATTACACTGACACATGGGGTAAAAATACACAGGATGAAGTTGGTCATTTCTTATTTACTCAGTTTGTTTAAGGAGTGGACAGCATTATTGAAACCATTAAAACCAGAGTGATTGACTCTTGTCTGGTGGTTGCTTACATTGCATCTGAGCGTTTTTGAATAACGTTGAGCCATTTTCAACTTTTGACTTTAAAGTTGAAGGGCACATTTGTAACCTTTGCTCAGAGTCAGACCAACTGTTTCCTTCAGTTACAACCATAATACAACACTCCACTAACTAGCTGCTAGCTAAATTCATATTTACTTTACAGACCCGAGGACTGGTATCACTCTTCTCATCGGACTCTTGGCAGGAACAGCAAGTAAACACATTTCCAAATAACAATTTCTTTGAGTATGGTGTCAGTGTTTAGGTGTTTACAACAAGCAACTATGTTTAGTCTGAAATTCCTCTTGTTTGAAAGCATACAAATGAATATGACTTACTAGTTTAGTCACCAGCTCTCCAAACATGTCACTGAATAACATATCTGCTGTTATTATGAGTGGCATTTAAATTTAGGGTCTATAACTTCACTGAAAAAACCTTAGTGATGTCTTTATGTTTCATGCAATATGCCATCAAGTCTCACCCCAACCTCCATGTATTATGATGACCATGTCATTGCTGTTTTGCCTTTGCTTTGCACGCTATTTGCTTCATGGGTGTTGCTGGACTCTCATCCTCATTCTGTCTGATCTGCCTTTCTTATCTCCCACTTCAAACAAAAGTCACTTTTCTCTCCAAAACATTGTCAAACAGCTGCTAAAGATGCTCGGGCTGCTTTCAGCTCATTTGTAGCCTCCCCCTCCCTTTCACTGTCAATGCACGGCATACAGATTATCAGCGGAGCATCCCTTTGTTGCTGCATGGTGGGGATGGGGGTATTTGAGTTAGATCTCCTGGATAACATTCGAAGCACCCAGATTGAATTTCACGCGAGGCTCTTTCATGCTGCTCATACTGGGACGTTGATATGGTTGTTATTATTTTTTAGAAAGTTTGACAGGAAAAGCTTAAGTTTGGAAAACATACGTATGTGACAACAAACAAATGCATGAATCCAGCTTCTTTCTTTCGCTCGCACCCAAGCTGCCGGTGTTCCCATCTGTTTGTTGAGACTCTTTACTGGAAGATGAACTGGGAAAACAGAGTGCAGGCTCCAGGAGACAGACAACTCACTGATGTTGCTGCTTTTTATGGCATGATTGACTGGTCTTATCGGGAGGCGTTCTGGTAAAGCTGACAGACTGAAGGGGGGGGATCTGATCTGCTCTTTTTGTTTTGATTTCCTCAGACTTCTTATCTGGGAGTGAGTTGGGTGGAATCCAGCCGGCAGACGTAGCGTCCAGAGGAGACAACACGCTATGCGGTTACAGGTTATCATTTCCACACAGTTACGCATGATCCACCCCTGGCACGGACTCTGGCACCTGTTGCCATGGTTACATCTCCAAACTGTTGGCATGTTGACACAGCATGTTGGTCTGTTTATGCATCATGTTAGTTTACTGATCCTTTTTTTGTTGGGGGTTATATATTTAATATAATTATTTAGATTTTTTCTTATAGTTTTCATCAACCATTTAAAGGATTTTTTATTCCTCTTTTTTTTCTTTTGTGGTCATACTTTCCTCAGTTTAAGGTAAAAGCTGGAACATGGGGGAAACAGCTAAACTAACAGCTAATTATTTCTTGGCTGTGCCTGTTTACTTGCTGGAGACCTGCTGTCACTGTGGGGTTGCCAGATAACCAGAAGAGACTTAAAAAGGGCAAATTTTATTACCTTTGGAAATAGCTGGACTTGCTGTTTCCCTGATCCAGTATAAGCTAAGCTAAGATGCCATTGAAATTTTTCTTTTACTCATATCACCAAATTCTCTAATGATGTATGAAAAAACTAATTTGGATTGAAAAGGCAGTGATTACTCTCCTGGTTTGTACAGCCAAACGAGACAGTCTGTGTCTAACTCTGTGGATTGGATTGTGAAAGATTGGTAAATCACACACTTATATTTAAATACACATATTACACTGATTGGACTAAGCAGGTATAGACAATGAGATGAGATGAGATATTACACTGATATATCAATTGTAACGATCACTCAAGTCCCACGTCAGTCATATGAACAAAAAGTAAACTCAAAGAGACAGTTGGAGCAGAAGGTGGAAACAAACATTTTTGGTAGGATAATATATCACTCTCACACACACACACACACACACACACACACCCCATGCCTGTTGATCTGTCCTCTTAATGTTGTTTAAATGTCTGTTGTCTGTTACTTCAATTTAATTGTCTTTTTGAGTGTAAATGCACTGTTAAAAAAACGTGATCAGGAAACTGATCTTAAACATTAAAGCTACAGCATTGTGCTGTTAATACAAACTTTCTGTAACCCTTTTCAAAATAAAAGTCCCACTTCCAGCATTTCAGTATAGGACAGAAACCCTTTATTTCTTAACAGTGTGCCTGAAAATGTTTCACAATAAAAGCTCTATGTTCAGTTAAATAAAGAATAATATATCACCTGACTGTGAGGTTCTTGTGTCTACTGTGTTCAGAGCCCCACATCACTAAACTCACACTACATAAACCAATATGTCTCACCTCCATGTGTAAACCTTTTTAAAGAAATATTTACAACAGCTCAACCACCAAGCATCCTGTCAGAGAGTGCAAAGATTGTTTACAAAAACAGATGAGGCTCTTGGCTATATATGGATCCTGTGAATTCATTTGTCAGATGAAACTATTAATAGTTTTCATTCTATATTTCCCTGTTAAAATATATACGATTTTTTATTTGGGTCAGATAGTGTGACACAGTAGAGCTGATAACATAATACACAGCAATCAAACACGGCGTGGCTAAAAATAAATGTCAGACTTTATATCCTCTGTGGTTTAAGTAATACTCATATGTTACATTTACCAACTTCCCCTAAAGGAGAACAAAGGTCACAGTGAAGAAGACTTATCCTCACACTTAAAGCAGAGCTCATCAATCTACCACTATCGGGACATGCCTCACCGAGGAGCCGAAGCAAAACATTTCACAGCAATCCAGAATGAGATCATGTACAGCGAAGCATCATGGGAGCACTCACTTTATAAAGAAACCAGGCTCAAAGTTTTGGATCAGTTTCTTGCCAAAGTCAAAGGTTTTCTCTCTTCAGATCACAGAAAAACTTCATGAAGTCATCTCACTCAACCCAGCATCACCAGTGAAACAGATGTATTCCCATTAGGACCAATCCCAAACATAACTTCTGGGATTTTGAAGTCTTACTCCTTTGCTTTATTTTATTTACTTTGATCTTATTTTTAAAGGCCACTGTAAATGTAATTAGTGCTTCTGTTTGTTGACACCATGTTGCCCATGGAGATACAAGTCTTCACAACACCTCTTGTGCCAATGCCAGGTGGCGCCGCTGAACTCTTCCTCAGTGTGGGTTGATAATCATTCAAGGAAAAGATGAGTAATCGCCAGTTAGAAGAGGCGTCAAGTGTTTTCTATTTTGTTCAACTTCCATTTTCATCATTGGGAGCGATAAATGAAGCTCGGTCTGCCCTGGAAGACGTTGATAGGAGGGAGTCAGATATGGCACATTTACAGTGGTAACTACTCGCTTCGCTTTGCTTCGGTTTTGGCGCATTTACACTGGCAAAAAAGTACCTGGAACCTGGTACCTCGTACAACCTGGTACCTCCTCTCCTGTGGTTCCAAAAAAAGTCCCGGTCAGGTTGGAGCAGGTACTAAAATCTTATTGGTCGTAATCGTCACTGCATCGTTGCGTCATCGCTGCACGGCACGTAATCTGTCCCCGTAAACACGCGGGCATTTTTAAATCTTTAGCAAACCGTGCAGACGTGTTTGAAATAACAACAAGAAGAGAAATGGCATCTGTTAGAAATCCTGCCCCATGGACTCAGTACGAGGTACCAAACCTTTCTGTCATTAGTCGCCGACGAGAAAATTCAGAGGAACTGGACGGCGCTGTCAGAAACGAAAGAATAGCATAAAAAATGACGTCGCGAATGACGGCCAGCTACACGGAGGAGGGACTATCCTCGGCAATGTAAATGCAACCAAGGGGGGCCGATCCCGAACGATCCGAGGCGAAGCGAAGCGAGTAAGTACCAGTGTAAATGCGCCAATAGGTGGCAGAGGGAGGAGGTACAGCTACAGTTTGAGTAAAGGAGACTACTACACTGCCACAGTATGCCATGAATAGATATTGCGTTACAAGCAGAGATGAGGGGAGTATCAGGAGTAGCGGCATCCTCCTCTTAGAAGAGGCGATGTCCTCCTTTCTCTCTGCAAGGCATTCCACACACACCAGATCCAGGGAGCGGCCCACGTCAGATGATCCTCTTTCTGCTTCATACACCACCGACAGGGCTGTCGTCAGAGGGCTTTACCAGCGGTGTCTGTGAAACCTGAGAGTTGCTGGACAGACTTCACACTGAGGGCAAGAGGTGAGGGAGGGATGGTTTAGCACTGTTGAAGAGGTAATGCACACCCCGAGTAGTAGGGAAACCGTGGCTTGGTGGCTCGCCACAGGGCTGCCAGGGTGTGAGGAAAGCCAACCCGTCGCCTCGAAGAGGATCAAATTTCCTCACAACTTGTTGCCCGATGCTATATAAACTCTGGCATGCGGTGATGACACCTGATATGGACTAAAAGGGCCGCTGGAGAGATTCTCTGCGCCCACCGTGTCCCCTGCTCTTTCAAGTCCACGGCTTTCTCTACTTGCCCAGACCAACTTACAGGCATGGTCGCCCTCCATGAGGCCCCCGGTGGATCTGTACCACACGGCTCTCAGTCAGGCTCAGTCATCACTGCACTGTTAATGAGGGTCTCAAGGGACCGTCTGCCACAAATAAAGGGACACTGTGGGACGAGGGAGCTCCCTTCAGCTACGAAAAGGAGGGAGGTCCCTCACTGGGCTTAATGTGTCCCGATGTGTAAAAGCTGTTTATCTGCCTGCCAAAACAAAATGTGAATCGAAAGATATCATGTTTGACAAGCTTACACGCAGTCAGAGAAGTTGAATATAGTTCGGAAATGGAGACAAATAAGGGATCCTGCCAACAATTTTTTTTTTTTTTACATCAAATCAGTTTTTACAATGCTCAGCTTGTTAACAGATGTTTTAGGTCCTGTGTGTTTCTAACCGGAGCATTTTAAAGTGAGAAAAAAATATGTCAACTGAGTGTTACTACCTACAGGTGTGTTTTTTTGGTTTTTTTTTCAAAGATATTTACCAGAAAATGGAAGTTTGATGATAAATGCCATCGGACTGTATCATGGGAAAAGTGTACCTTGAGGTTTAGGAGCGTGACCCATATTAGGAAATAAAAGTCAGGATCTCTAGTAACAGCTAGTGTATATTTTATTTATACATCCTGAAATGCAACAAAAAGCAGCTGCACTAATGTTTTCTCATCAATTTGTATTTGAATCATGGCTTTTACAACCAACCTTGCCAATTTGAATTTGTTCCAGTCCAACAATAAACTTACATGATTCCAATAAATTTAATTATGATCTATAATGATGTGACTACTCTTAATTAGGATTTAGTGAAGTATGGAACATATAAGAATATGCAGTATGTCAGTGCTGCAAACAAGCCGCTGATTTAACCAAAGCCATTACAAACCTCCATTACACCAGTAAACAGCTTAAGGATTGCAGTTCTATGTGCCCTAAATGGAGTAATGACTGCTACTAGCATCAATTATTCATTTTTATTGAGTGGGATATAAGTTTTCTACTCTTCTAACAACACAAAGCTGATGAGCTGGCAGCCTCGGAGAGAGAGGTCCACAACCCGCCATGAATTTATCATAAATCTAGCGATCGATATCATATTCTTCTGTGGAGATCAAGCTAATGCACGAGGTGGACTGAGTGTTGTTACCTTGGAAAGATGGAGGAGAGATCAAGTATGAGGTGGAAACACAGGCACAATAAAAACTTTATCCAGATGTGCAACACATCAGCATTGCATGGCAGTCTGACAAAGAAACCTTTGGATTATTAATGCAGATAATATGTGAAGATCATGTTTTCTTTGCTGCAGCAGAACATTTAATTGTTGTTTAGGAACTCAGGGAAACTGCATGAATCAAAGATTTTAGACGACTATTAGAAACACGAAGCATAAATGAACACGTCTGATGTGACATAACATTTCAAGTGGTTCTCCTCCAGTTACTCATTTGCAACTTTAATTTTAAGCCACATCACTGTAGGCTGCACAAGTCTCTAGGTCTTGGTTCAGTGTCAGCTTGAACAATCCTGCCTGTGACCTCTCAGATGCCTTAAGCTCTTTGGAGAGTCACTTCAGATGGGGATTAGGACTAGAAGAAGAATTTGGCAACAGGAGACAGTTCTTTTTGTTTCAGTGAGCAGGGAAATGGAAAACGACTGCATATTTCTGTGAAAGCTGCAAAGAAGGAAAGCAAGAGGAGGAAAAAAAGCAGGATTAAAACACCAGAGGGCCCCTCTTTCTCCGTTCAGGATGCTGTTTATGTTGTTGACAGGCCTTTTAACCTCCCTAAGCTCGTTCTGTGAGGTCTCTTTGGGAGCTCACTTTGGGTTTGTAGCCTGTGGAGGCTCCTTTCAAGCAGTTGCATTATTTATGAGTGCAGTGGCTGTTGTTCCAACGGCCTTATTGAGATTGTTGATACCTCATCATGGAACAAAATTAATGAGGGGACAATAAATTGAAGTGCTGTCAGCAGCCACTTGGGTGAACAACATGTCACGTTTCTCTCCCCAAAATCCTGATGACATCAGTTATGTGTCCCTGTTGGACAGGTCCAATGGTTTGGCCTCAAGGCCCATTTCACACTGGATTAGTTTCCATTTCAAGCCCTGGCCCAACCCCCATCTTCTATATCAGAGACATGAACTAAGGTTAAATCCCCAGAAAGTCCTTTTCATCTTTTGTCATGGGTCTAAAAGCAATGTGACAGAAGTTTCCTTTTGGGGCATAAATTATGTGGAGTTAGGCCAACAACAGTCTCTAATCCAATTGTTTGAAATAGATCTGAGAATGAGCCTGTAAATCACCAAAAAATGTATTATGCTTGAAATGTTGGATAAACTGGCGAGAGATGCAATCGCATGTAAAGTCTTGGCTACCATTACCACATGTAAACTGGTCACAATAGACCACCAACAGCACATTGCACTCTTTTCTCTCATCGATGCACTTTCTGTCACTCACGTTGTATATATACACAGGTAAACATGCATGCACGGACATGAGAGTAAAGAGCGTTTCTTATGAGGGAAGTGGTTAAAGTAGAGAGCTGTAATAGCCACAAGCTCCTTATCTACCAGTGTATTTCCAGATGTGAACCGGGATCAGCCGCACACATGCACAAGAGCAAAATGGGTGTTTGTATCAAGGGAAATCATAACAGGAAAGGACCAAACGGGAACATTATCCAAGCCAAAGGAAAGTTCCAGCACATCACAGACTCTGGACGGACACCTCATTAGCATCTGTCCACAAAGGACCTGTAAATGACAGAGAATCATTCATGACATTTCTGTAATACCAACATATAGCTATAACATTCAATGAGCAGAATCCCGGTAACCTGATAGTGTTGCTACAAACAACTTCATATAATCACATTCTGTTATCAATTAGCTCTTTTTGCTGTTGTTGAATCAGTTGTAACTCTTGTCTTGTAACACCTCATCACAATAAACTTCCAGTCACACTACATTAGCTGTACCTCAATGAGGCCGGTTTGGGGAGTAAAACCACTTGCGCCATGACCCCTTGACTGGAGTTCATGCATCCCTCACATTCTGTCACTTGTTTGCAGCGCATGCTAACAGACCAGAAATTGACATAAAACACTCAGTTCTAGACCAGAGACCACTAGCATGTGTTTCTTATATCAGATGATATTATGTCACAATCTGTAAGTTGAAAATACTCATAAAATGTTTTTTTTTTGTTTGTTTGGGGTTTTTTTTGTTTAAAATCTATTTCCTATGTTACAACAATTGATAGGTCAGTCGTTATATACCGTAATTTCCGGACTATAAACCACTACTTTTTTCCGACGCTTTGAACTCTGCGGCTTAAACAACTAGAAAAGCACTCTGAGAGCGTAGACCTCCGCCAAGCACTGCAGCTGAAAAAATGTGACCGCGTTGCCTGGGTGCGGAGGGCGTGAGCAACTGCACATGTGTAAAAATCAATACAAGCAACTGCACTGCGCTTGCACCAGCATATCAACATGGACGCCTTCGCAGAGAGACTTTGCGAGGAGAATCCCTCAAAAAATTCCTGGATGCAGACGGTGATCCGGATAACTTCCCAAATCTAATCATTTGTTCCTTATCCCCGTCTGGACAATCCCTGAAAAATTTCATCAAAATCCGTCAGTAAGTTTTTGAGTTATTTTGGAAACCAACAGACAAACAAACACACACACAAACACACAGACAGACAGACAGACAGACAAACGCCGGCAAAAACATAACCTCCTTGGCAGAGGTAATGATGCAGCTAATTTATGGATCTTTACGGGCTAACGAGCTTCATGCCGCCGATACATTCAGTCTCGTCACGTCAGACCAATGAAATTACCGAACAGGTCACAGTGGATCCATGAAACTCTTCGAATAAATTCAAACGCACTCTCAATTCTTCAGATCAGTCATTTTGCGCTTCATGCACACACCCTCATCATGGAAAACACACGAAGAAATGCATATGATTCAGCTTTCAAGTTAAAGGCGATTGATCTGGTTGTTGAATATGGAAATAAAGCTGCTGCACTAACCATGGCATCAGTGGATCAATGGTGAGACACCAGCATGAAGAACTATTTCAGTGCAGAGACGACAAAAGCTTTCAGAGGTAAGAAAAGCAGATGGTCTGAACTTTACGTCACAAGCCAGAATATCACTGCTAAATCTCGCAGGAGCCGCTTATTGCATTCAGATAAATAAATAAACACAAGCACGTGGACCTCTGTAGTGGTCTGTTGGGTGTATGGACTAGGCAGACCTCATAGCGGTCCAAACAAAGGGTCACCATTGGTATGGACATTTCAACCATCGTTTGAGATTGGTATTTACATGTCCATATGGTCCATACACAATACTACACCATTGCACGTGCGGCTTATAGAAAAGTGCAGCCAATATATGTATACATTTTTAAAATTTAGTGGGTGTGGCTTATAATGAGGTGCGTCAATAGTTCGGAAGTTACGGTACTGCCAAATATTGTCCAAACCCGTCAAATCACATATGACAGAAATAGACAGAAATGGGTAGAATAGAGTAAAAAGATAAGATTTTTACTTTTTTTAAATTAAAGGAATAAATTGATCGATTTAGTCAATAAACAGGAATTCTCCAGCAGTTTCAAAGGGGACTCAGGAAGAAAGAGTCTATTTGTGGTTCATCAGCCCAGTGTAAGCAAAGTCATAATTGAAGAGGTCATTCCTCATTAACAGGGGCTTTGCTCTTGGCCTGTTCACAGTGCTGCCTGCGGACTTTGGTAACAAGCATGAGGACTCTCTTAGTCCTGCTCTCCTGCAGAGTGGCATATAGATGACATTGCCACATAAACCCATGGGGTCCTGTTGGCCAGCCTGGCTTCATTAGCAGAGTTAACCTTCAAAATGTACAGCTGCCTCCTGCTCTGCCCTCAGGTCTGTTATGGCTGTGAGGAAGTTGGAGCAAGACTTGTGTCAAATATACTGTCAACGCGCTAACGGGGAACAGGTTGGACGGAGCCAGGAGTCCCGCTGAGAAGAGAAAAGTTTGTTAAATCCTACAGGAAGCTGAGCGTCTGTCTTTCAAATAAAACTGCCTCCTGTCTGAATGGAAGTGATAGAGTGAGATTCAGGCTCAAACGTTTATTTGATTACTAAACTGGGACTCAACCCACCAGTAGGAGCTCTTAGCTGTGGCAGTAACAGCCTAACCCCACCACTGACTGAATGGTAACATTTATGGGACATCTTTGTAAGGTAATGTACCAGCAGTCTCTGATCACGGTTTCGAGATGCAATTTTAGGATCAGCGGTCACTGGATCCAAAGACCATTTGCAATGCGGCGCGGATGATATCCCAACATGAAAGAGGGAAATAGCTGTCCTATATGTATTAAGTATTCTCAGTTACCACGATGCCCTTCCCTCCATCTTGCACTGGTTTACCTTCCCTGAAGACCAAACTGTCACTCTGAAATATGGGAAGTATTATATGACCTGAAACTAACTCAAAGAAGCTGTGGAATTTATCAGCATATATGTGTGTTGATGCCAAATGATAGCGGCTGCTCTGAATCCGTCTTTAGAAGTCACAGTTCATCAAAAACAAAGAAGACCAGCACTGAATTAAAGTCAGGCCTCTCATCACATAAATCTGTAACCCATGCAGATTCTTTCATTGGTCGACACTGCTGTTATTTGTAACGCTATATTTTGAACTTGAAGATAAGTCTGCACTCATCTGGACAAACTTAAAGAGAGGTGATTCGAGGCTGGCTCACCCAGGTGTCACACCTTTGGTTCCTTAATTTCCTCTGCAGAGCACCCTTCTGCTCCGTGTGAGGCTGTTTCACGCCTCCCCCTCGGCTGGCCAGGGCCAAGATGAGATCCAGATGTGGTCCAGATGAGGTCCATGTTTGACGCAGTGACCTGAGAAGAGCCCTGGACTCCAGGTGCTCCATCAAATCAAGTCATAGGCTCTGCTTAAATTGATTCTCTGACATGAAGCTGTATCTTCTACCGCAGCTTCACGGGTTATGGTTATAGGCAAAAAAATATATATATATATGTTTTTATACCTGTAACCATTTCATAGCATGAATAAAAAATAAGTGTACTGATCATAGACTGTGGGCAGAATATGTTTACACTTGTAAATATAGATGCAAAACTCAAAGGTTTCAATATTGGGTGCTTAATTTGATGCCAGAATTTTTTTTTTATGATTAGTTGCTGTGATGCATTTTAACAGGATTGCTTGTTCATTCATTTTTCTAACACCTCCTTAATATTTGTGCTTACATGTGAGTTCTGCTTGTATCTCGTAAAACTAGCTGCCAGACACTCAGATGCAAACTACAGCACAGACTCTAAAACTTAATGTTGATGTTTTACCATTTAATTAAATTAATAGATCAAATTAAAGTATTGTTACAAATGGTGCATTGACAGTTTCTGGGCTTTAATGTCCATAGAGATATCATACCATAATGGGTGAGAAAGGGTGCTGGAGTGTGTGCATGTGTGTGCAAGTATTAATATGTAGGAGGACTGGTTAGGATGTTTAAACTGTGACAGTGGTACAGTGCAGGCAAATCTCAGTCCTCGCAGGGGAGCTTGGCAACAGCTGCACGATGTCAGATGTTGAGCAGAGATTGGACAGATGTAGTGATTTAAAGTATTCTGGAGCTTAAGCTTGTAGTCCACAGAGAAATCAGAAATGTTAAGTGAGTGTAGAGCAGTCCTGTACTTCACCATTTTGATTGATAGGACGATGAAGAACATGAAAAGACGAATAGAAAAAACTGTAAAATTAGAAACTCTGTTCACCGTTTCACACAAATGTTTGCCCCATTAACATTATTCTTGAAAACTTGAACATCACCAACCACATACCTTTTATTTCTTTATTTTAAGTACAAGGGGTTGATATGTTAGACGTACTTAAAGTTCACTCACAGGCCATAGAGTACAGAGACAGAGATATGGCTAATTGCTGGTAATTCCTCTGCACTGATTATACGTGCATCAAGTTATTACGTCAGTGAATTGGATCCCAGGACAAAAAGTCATTTTACAGACCTGAGGATTTATCCAATGCAGCAGGGAGAAATGCAGGCTGATTTATCCAATTATCTTTTCTTTGTTGAAATATTTCCCATAAGCCTCAGGTTAAAGTAGTGGGACAACCAGAATTTGGCAACCTTTGTCTTGTGCAAGCGACTGTATGAAAAGCATATGAGGTTAGGCCTTTTGAATCATTTTCTAACTAGTCAGGGAGTCTTATATGTTTTTTTATGTTTTATCTCCCAAGTTTGGGGAAATCTGCTCCCACCGCAATATTACAGAGGTATATGCAATTTCACGTGTGGTTCTTAAAGTGCAGAAAACCTACAGTCTTTCCCAAAACAATACATGAGTTACTTAGCATAAACCACAGACCACACTGAACAGTTTTCATTGGAATGACTGTGCTGAAGAGGAGGTCCAAATGAAAGCTGGTTTCTTGATTAGCTTTGGTCTTAGAACAAATATTTGCACTTTTGAACAACTAATATCTTTTTGTGTAAAGAATATAATATTTAGCAGAATATGCATCTAAAAATCCTGTACTAAACACAGTACTCTCAGTATTTCTAGGATGTAGTCCAGTGATGTTTAAGTGGGACTGTAGCCAGTGAACAACGGTGGAGTGAGCATACTCACTGGCCCAAAACATGCATTCAAAAAACAGGATTTTGGCCAAGGTGATAACATGACCTTGTTTCCAGACTTTGAGCACCTTTTTAATGAGCCTTGTGTGTAGCCACGGTTTTACTGATGACTAAGCACAAAAATTGTAAGAAAGAAGTCGGAGGAGCAGGAAGCAGAAAGTGTAGGAGTGTGCTGAATTGCATGAATTTTTCCAACTGAGAAATTTCTTTTACCTTGTTGGAAATTTCAGAAGTATTCTGCAAACAACACAGCCTCACATCGTACCAAAGCTTCATGAAACTGTGTTTTCAGAGGCCACAGTGAGGTTTGATCATGATTTTTTGCTTTCATATTTTGATGGGCTGAGGCTGTTTCTTCATGTATCATTTTTACTCACTTTATATAGAGACTGGAGGGTGAACTATTCTGAGAAGATCCAATAACACTGCTTTAAATTACAAGAAAATATGACCAAAATGGACAAACTAAAAAAAAAATCTCCACACCCACTCTCAAGATATTTACATGGCATTTTTCCAGTCCTGAAAGCGAACAAATGGGAACTAATGAAACTTAAACACCAGTCTTTTATTGTAATAAACTTAAGGTAATCAAAATTTAGATATTGCAGATACAGATTCTAAGTAGTAACATACAAGCATCACAGTAGAAGATGTTAATGACGTTGCTGTGGAGAAGCGTATAGTTAAATCAGTTTAATTAGAAGACTTAAATTAGTCTGTGCTTTATTAACATGCAGGGAGGGCTTTGCTGGTTGTCTGTGTTTTCAATGCACACACTCCTGGCTGTAGGGGGATATATGTAAATCTCATGCTTCTTCAGCCTTATTTTGGCCCTATAGTGTTCAGGATGGAGACATAAAAACATAATCCTGTGTTACTCTTTTATTAACATTAGAAAAATAATATTATTTGTTATCTTTAGGACAATTCACTGTGAAAAACTTGCTTGCAGCTTCACCATTTCAGGGGATAATTCATTTAACTGTACAGCTATAAGCGTATACCACACTATGTCCATCACACAGCTTAATACCCAGCACTTCAAAGTGAGTGAGATAACGTCCTCTTTCACTTTCTCAGTAAGATGCTCTGAAATCATATCACCATCTATTATAGTGTAACGCTGTCCACCTGTAACAGCAGCGTCTCCAATATCAAAGCCTGACTGAGCACCCAGAGAATCCAGGTACAATTGTAAAGGAGAGGAGCAGAGAGACAAAAAGTACTGATAATTACTGGCTGTCACAGCGTACAGAATGGATGCACAACGATTACAGATGACATATAAATTGCTGTGTAATTTCAGATGCTATGCGTTTTCGGTTGGAGCAGGTCTCCTCTTGTAGTGCCTGACAGATGATATTCTAATGGAAGTCAAGGCCAGAGGGATAGCATGCCATTGCTGAACCATTTGATATGCCAAGGACATATAATGATCCAGACCACATGCAGAACAGCAGATCAAACACCTTCTAAGATTTCAGGAGAACGCAGTGTAACACAAAACAAGCTCTTAGAAAACACCCATGTCATTGTACTCTAGTGGGGAGGTTCACATTGTCGTATCAGGACAGCTTTTATGTTGACGGTTCAGTTTCTGTGAACGATGTGGGAAGACAATTTACACAGGTTGCTCTGACTACACTGTTAACAACAATGGACACCGTGGAATCAGCATAATTAAATATGATGTGATTCAGGGTCACTGATTTGACAGATATGTCCACACAGTACATAAGAAGACCTCTTCAGTTTGATCGTCTGTGGAGGTGATCAGGGTCATGTCAAAGGGAGGACTCTGGGAGAACTCATGTTCTGTGTGTGGACCATGAGCGTCATTAACAGCACACCATGACTATCTGAAGCCTGCATGGTTGTGTAGAATTGTACATGTCCTTGAAATGGCTGCTGGATGGATCCCATCTGATGTTACTGTAATGTACTCTTCATGCCTGAATTTCAGGCATGAGCAGAGATCCTGTGGGAAGAAATACTGACTCAGAGAGAGTGTGATATATTAGCAAACTGAATTTGCTATATACTGCATGCACCAACATTTTTAGAAGAAAAGATGAACTTTCTGATTTGTGTGTTAATTTGATGAGCACAGAGCTGCTGGTTGACGCTCTGACCTAAGATAAGATACAAGATTCCCTCTGTTGGTCTGACAATGGGAACATCTGTGGTGTTAAAGCAAGAAAATAGAATAAGCATCAATGATCAATCAATCAAAGTTTATTTATAAAGCACTTTCCAAAATAAAAGCACACCAAAGTGCTTCCCATCATCAAATAATAATAATAATATAAACAATAATATAAACAATACAGTATGATCGAGTTACTAAAAGAAATCAATAAACCGTAGTGCAACACAATAAGAACAGATAAAAGATAAAGATGACATAAAAATAAAACATTGATAGGTATCAAAAACACGTCTGAAAATGTGAGTCTTTAGTTTGGACTTGGTCAGTGACAGCATGCAGTTCAGGTGGACATGACTTCCAGAGTCTTTGAGCAGCAACCACACAAGAACAATCACCCCACCGCTCATACCGAGACCTGGGCAAGTCCAACACCCTCTGAGACCATGACTGACGGCTCTGCTGGGGCGGTGAATGGTTGAAACCTCTGATAACTAAGAAGCAGCAAGGACATGAAGAGATTTAAAAACAAATGTTAACATTTTAAAATAAGAAGTAATAGTACAAGTGACAATACAACTTAAGTAGGAGGAGATCTTAAAATAGGAACAATCAAATTTAGAGGAAATATAAAACTATATAAAAACAGAGTATTCAGTGTAATAATATTAATAATAATAATGATCTTTATTTATATAGCACTACATTTGTGCTTCATACGAGCTTTACAATGCAGAAATGAAACAAGACAATGAAAGAATTAAAGAGTAGGTGCAATAAGCTGATTTAACAAATGATGAAGATGGTGGTGATGGAGCAAATCAAGGAATCACCAGTTTTATTACAATTCACCCAGAGTGCCACTTTAGCAATCAAATCCAAATCACAAATATGAATATTAAGATGGATATGTGTCATAAATTGAATGACAATCCAACCGGTCAGATTTATGAAGGTCCCTTTAACTGGCAAACATCTGAAGGTTTCTATATGACAGAGGCTGCTAAAGAAGTGCAGCGATATAAAGCTTCCAATGTCCTAACATGTGCATGGATGAAGAGTAATCCCACATCTTAATCTGATTTTAGTACATCATGGTAGGCCAGATTTGAACTTTCATAACAGATTCCCATGCATGACAAATTGGATGCAGCTTTGGTTTCTACAGTGTAGCAGGATTTGTATTTTCTGTGTGCATGAAATTGACTGAAATTCTGCTGCATGAGATCAGACCAAGATGTAGAGTATTTCTGTGTGAGGTGAAAAACAGAACATAATGAAATAAAGCACACCTCATACAACAGGCCTTTCATAATCCTGACATGTTTTCCTGGGCATCAGATCTGTCCTCTCAGTAGTGATCAGTCATTTAAAAAAGTTACATAACTGTAATGAACCGTGCTGTGGTTGGGCTGACCTTTTCCTTTTGGCTTGCCTGTTTGCTGTGAAGTCATCTGTCAGGACCCGCTAACAGTGATAATTTACTGTTCAGGACTGTCAGGGCTAATTGGACAGGTAGAGGTGTCGTAGGCCCTGACACCCAGTCTGATCTGTGATTTAAGCTGGCTGCTGCTGCTGTTTGGATTTAACTTGGTCGACTTGTTCTTCAACACGCCAGCTCTGCAGTCTTTCATTACTGCTTTGCGACATTTCAGAGTGAAAAGATTCATCAATATGACACGCAGACGAGAGCTTAAAAGTGTATAAGGAAGGATAAGAGGCAAGAGTCGCCGTGGTGACACTAATTAGGGAGCAAAAGAAGAGTCTTTGAAAAAGTCACTGATATCAAAAGCAGGAGATCAGATGCAGTGGGACAGAAACAACTTGAAAGAAGCTTTCAGTGCACTTACAGATCTGTATGTAGATATTCTGAGCAAAGATATTCAAAGATGGAGAGCGGGACTGAAAAGAAATCTCAGAAAAGCCTGGAGCACCGATCTATATCATAATAAACAGTCTGAAGTGGCTGTGGTAACATATGTTTAACTGGAGGTCAGACTTTGGGGAATAAAAGTAATTTAGTTAAAAGTTTGGCTGTGTTTGGGCATCAACGCATCAAAGCTTTAGTTCGATGAAAAACACACAATCTAAACTTCCACTGATGGTCCAGATCCTCTTAGTGTGGCTCAGTAATTTACATCAGGTTGTCAGAACTGTAAAATACACTACGGATACATCTATGCATCACAGGTTGATCTGCACACTGCTCCAACCACAACACAATTACTTTTACTACTTCTCTCCCAGATGACAACCTGTTTCTACTTCCCACGCTTTGTTGTGAAATATTTCCTCCCACTTTCCCATTTTGGGGACACTGGGTCAAACTTTGGTGTAATGTCAAAGAATCTGTTGTGATTTATCATGTGTTCTGGACTGTGCACCTATTTTAAAAAAAACTCGTCTCGTGATCCTTGCTTGTTTTAAAGCTGTAATACATTTCTACTTTTAACAGTGCCACAAAAAGAAAAAATAAAGTCTATCTTGTGATCTCAAAAACCAAATTAGTAGTCTGTATTTCAGTAAAATAATTATTAAAACGATGCTTTCAGTGGGCATCAAATGTAAATTGCAGGATTTTTAACAACCAGACATCTGCCAACATATATGCAGATGCATGCTACACTTGAGGTTTTAACAGCCTCCCATTAAGATACACACATTACAGCACTTCTCTTTTTGCTTGTACGCCTACGCTGCATTCAGGGACCGGCTGCCCCAAATGGCTGTGTGTTCAGTACTGTCTCCTGGGAGGTGGAAGTGTCTCAGGTTGAGGCTTTCCCTGAATGTGTGAGGCACTTAGAAAAAGAGGAAATCAAAGGCCGGGAGGTAGATGAAGTCATTTTAAACATAAAGCTATTTAAATGCAGTTTTAAGGAGGCATTCATCTGACATGATCTGCCGCTTTACATCCTTGGTATGATGTGCAGTTTTATGTTTCTGAAAGAGACTAAATGATTTATTGCCTCCATTTGTCACCCACAGGGCCCCAGGCACTTCAACTAAAGACAAATGACATTAACAAGACACAAAAACTTCCCAGCGTATGGGGTGGCTGTGTTGTAGAAATGGTGTTTCTTTCAATCGGCCTCACTGTAGTTCACTGATGCCAACATAAAATTGCAGACGATGGCTTCTCACTTGTAATAGAGCAGCAAATGGCAGCACTGATATGAACATTAAACCCGCCCTGGTCTTCAAACCTCATTATGTACAGTAGATAACCACAAATGGAGAAGCACCTATCGCTGTGAAAATCAACAGGAGTGAAGGAGAACGTCTGAGCTCAGATTGTAGACGATAACATTTGCATGCTTCCCATCAGCTCCATCCGTTCTCATTTGTGTATGAGCGCAGGCAACATTACAGATTGCTATAATCCCTCAAAGCTGACAATCGTGATGTGGCTGTTAATGTTACTGTACTGGTTTGTGCCTCCAGGACACTGAATGATTTGTACTGTCGTTTTTTCCCTGCAGAAAATTGGCATCAGCGCAGGTGATTGTGTTACAACAATGCTGCCGTATGAGAAAATGCACTGAGTGTTGTAAAGCCCAGAGCAGTAATGAAAATATCCCGAAGCCAGCTCAGCATAGATGTGGTTTTAATGTTGGGAGAATGAGAAAAGGCAGCAGCGCTATACGTCTTCATCTGTTTTCCAACCCGGTGCTGATAGGTTTATCAGTCGAAGAAAAGCAACGTGAACCCTACTGTCCTCTGGTTTCGTCCACAGGAGAAGGACCGAGCGGAGCTTTTAGTCGAAGGGTAAAAAGCTGGGTGTTGTAAGCAGCTTTCAGCAACCCTGTGATTCAGTGCACATTTACAGGGCCCCAGTCCACAGGTAGTGCTCTGTAAAGAGTTTGACGAAAGCAGCCATGTTTCTGTCATCAGGGGTCTGAGACCAGGATCTGCGCTCCAGCTGTTGGGATGCAAACAAAACGTTCGTGATATCCTGGGAAATACAGTGGATGATCATTTTCACTCGTAGGTTTCAAGTGTGTTGAATCGGCTTTGATTGTTGATTCCAGTAGAGGGAAAGAAAGCAGACAGCAGCACCAGACGAGGTCCTTCAGCAGTCAAGTTTCTACTCTCCAGACACGCCAGATGTACATCCTACCGGTGTTGAATACAAAGTCCATCAGCGTATTAATATCACAACTATTTAGGTTTATGGGAGCCTCCTAGTTAGGTGGAGGTCACTTCTCAACTTGCACAAATTTAAACCAGCATACTTTTAATCTTGGGAGTTTTCCTACGACGGCATCAGATGTAATCTTGCTATGAGCGTGTCAGCTGCCAGGTGGGGAATGATGCAGCTATGTGGAGGATTAAAGTGAGTGAAGAGAGGAAACAATGAGGCCGTGAGAAGGAGATGAAAGATAGAAAGCAACTAATATGGTGCAGAATGGACTATTAGGACATCGTAATGCACAATATAGCAGTAATGGCCGACTGCAAGGACGCTTATTTCCACTTCATGTGACTAGCAATAATAAACCGAGGCAGGGAATTGACCTGAAATGATGTTACATCCATATGGCCACGATGTTAAAGTCATTAAACATATTCCCAAGTGTTATCATTATTACTATTAAATGTTAACAGCATTGCTGCCAGGTATTTCCAAACCAAAGGGAAAAAAATTATGATATGCTACCTGAGCATGTTAGTTATTATGGATTGTAGGTCCAATTCCCCCCCCCCCC